>JANSTX010030888.1:0-14250 GCA_027564355.1 Penthetria funebris | reverse complement strand
TGTCAATTTATGTACTAATTATTGTACAATATTTTGTGTAGGTTTTAAATTTAAAGAAAACATTGAAGACTCAAATTACCGATACGGAAGAAGGAATGATAATGGATACCAGGGAGGTGGTCGCTGGTGGTAGCGGTAGTAGTGGACTAGAATTGCGTAAAAAAATAAATAAAAGTAAAAATTTACGTATAGCAGGTAAGTCGTGGTTTAAAAATTTTTCCTAATTTTATGAAAATTGTAAAAAAGTGCATTTCTGAAAAATATATTTGTAAATTAAAATCATTTTTATGAAAATAAACTAAACGAATTATTTATTCTATAATTTTTATTTCGATAATTTTGAATTTTGTTTATTTTTTTTTTGTATTTTTTAGGTACCGGACCCAAATTTCAACGATAGAAAATTTAAATTGCAAACGAATTTTCATAATTTCAATTCTCCTTTTTTGTGAACAACATTTTCATTGTTATTATTATTTTAAATCATTTTTATTTTATTTAATTATTTCATTTCACAATTCGTCAAGTAAAATCTTGTGATTAGAAAATAATTTGCTTTGTTTAATTCTTCCTCTTGTAATTATTGTCTTATCGTGAAATAAAATAAATATATGAATTATCAATAAATGTAAAATTTCAATATTTTTATTTAGATTTTTTAAATTTTAGTAAATTTATTGATTATAAATAAACATGAATTGTGAAAATATGAAATCACAAGATTTAACTAAATTTTATTTTGTTTATACTACGACTACTACTCATCAATAACATTGTAAATCATTTATAAGTTTTGTCTTTTTTTCATTTCGTTATTTACTCAACTATTTTTATTATATGGAGGAATTTTCATATATATATATATATATATTCTCCTATGTGAATTGGTGACAAATAGAAGAGCGACCGACTATCATCGATGTCACTCAACCAATCTTTACCACCACGCGGTGTCACTGGTAACTCGATCACAGAATATGTCAATAATGGCGTGAGATAGACGCTGAAAAGATGGTGCTAATGTCGTGTTTGTCGACAGGTTGAAAAATATAATTGTGATTGATTCAATATTTTCCACTTGGATTTCAAATACAGTTATTTGTGTTTAACTCATAATGCCACCCTATGCGTCTTCGAGGCGTAATGATTCACATGATGATGTGATGTTATTGAAGGTCAGTGAGACGGTCAATGTAATCTAAAAACTTCTAACTACTTTTAAAACCAATAACAATATATTGTGGTCCCATTCTATTCATTAATCTTCTTCGTTCTCTTTGCCATATTCAGGGTACCGTGGTCCATCTGCTTCTTAATTTATTTATTCATAAGTGTTTATCGTCAAAATGGGAACTATTATGATCCCTTAAAAAACCATAGAAAAATCTGTAACATATAAAATAAAATACTAATAAAATTTTTGGTTTTGTTATTCGACAGTTAATGGAAATGGAATAAATACCAGTGAATGGGTTAAATAATATTAAACTCAAAATCATGTTAAAAATTCTAATTGGAAATATGCCTTTAGACAACACGTATGCAACACGTCAGATGTGCCTGGCAAAAAAGGTAGGTATCATGAAGAAGAGAAGAAATAGTGTAGCCTAAGTTGCGAAAATTGTCTTTACCATCATTATTATCTTTTCCTTTACACCACAATAATTCGATAAAATCTTGTGTAAAACCAAACCTACTTAGTTTTGTTGCTGATCTGTTTGCAGATTATGAAGTCCTGATACAAAGCCACAAACCTATGAAATGTACCAACATTTTTTATCAGAAAAAATGATTGAAATATCTCGTAAACGGTTGGAGATAGAGACACGTTCTAAACGGTAAAATACATATTAATGTCTACAACATTTTATACTCATTTGCCAAATATTCAGCTGCAACAGTTAATCTAAAAAATCGAAAAACTCGTGATTTTAGTGCGATTTTAGCATTTCTTTTAAATGGCAAAGATGCGCAAGAACTTTAGATATATTTCATTCTCACACACGAAAACTCGTATCTATAACCGTTTCCGAGATATTTGCAATTTTATTTAAAAACAATTTCTAATATTTATGTGCTCCTGATACATGATCGGAAAATTAGGAAAATATGGACATTTTCTTCAAGCTGTCTATGTAGTAGTATTCAATCCCAATAAAAATGTTACGTTTTTGCCACATTTTTGTGAATTTGAACAGTTTTTTATGGAAAAATTTTAATATCTCGAGAACGGCTACAGATAGAGCATAGGTGACTGAGGAAAAATGACGCACACTAGCTTAGAGCATCTGATGAACATATCGTCGACACGGAAAACTGAATTCTCTGATTTCGCCCATTACTTATTCAAGTAGATTGCCATAACTATGCTTTATTTATCAACTTGGCTATATTGATTTGACAATGGTAATTCACAAGGTGATAATATTTTGTAATTGCCAATGGCAAATAATTTGACTATACTAAACACATAATTTGCGAATAAAACAGAAGAACACGTAATAACGTACAAAAGTAGTTAAAGAGCAGGCCACACCTAATTTCATTCGCGTACTATGAAAATTTACGATCGGTTGTGACAATATGGATAGTTTGTCGAAAGCTTTGATTTAACATTTATTATATTGCTAATATATAATACTTTGATTATTATAATTAAAAAAGTTAAATTAGAAATATTTAAGAAACTGTCTATTCGCGTACTATTTCCAAAATAATTTGATTGTTGCATGATGTTTCGACATGATTGAAACACATTTACAAATGCTTTGAAGCGCAATGGTGAAGATGTATTTGGTTTCAGCAATTATGATGTGCAGTAATTGTTTATTGGTAACACATGGAAATGTCGAATAAAAACATTAATTGGGATATTTATCTTTAAATACAATAATAAATATTTCTTATTTGGGTCACACACAAAAGGTATTCGGATCAATGATATCGTAAGATATGTGTTTATTTGGAATTCACAGGGTAGTAGAAGACCAGGTCGATCAAAAATATAGGTATATAGTAGTTTATGGAGTTGGTGAATAAAACCCTCCGTAACAAACTATGGATTCGCGTGAACTTATACTACTGAATTATTCAAATGTTTAAACGATTAAGCACATCTTTCACTGTTTTACCAACATTACTCTTTTAAATAATTAAAATTAATGTTATCGAAAACAAAATGAGAAATGATTTTACTTTGTTTGGATGCTTTTATATAGTTAAGACTTAATTATTTTAAATAATATAACATTGCACAAGCGGTGCTCGCCAAAAAAGGACAAAAGGTTACACTACAAATCAACATTTCTATGATAATTACCTGTATTCGACACTACAAATAAACACTAATTGAAAAAATCCAATAAAAATCTTTATTATAATTATTTCAATTAATAAATACTAAATTTGTCTTAAATAATTGCCAATGAACAAATTTTATCAAACTACATATCAACACAACTGACAATTCTGACATATAGTTTTGGATGCAACTTTTGTTTTTTGCAAAAATATACAACCAGAATGTAGTACTAAATAAAAAAAAGCATAAAAAATGATCGAAAAATTAATAGCCGAAAATTGAAAAAAATAATTATATCAAAATTCAAAAAAATTATTTCAGATGTTCAAAAATAATAATTTCAATGTTTAAAATATTCCCGCTACATAGTTTGGGGCGAAACAGAACTCCATTCGCAATATACAGACATACTCTAGTCGCTAGAGGCGAACAAACGCACTTGATTCGCCAATTTACAAGTTTGACAGCATTCCTACATGCGCAGAACATTATATTGACTTCATTGATTTCAAATTTTTGACATTTATGTTTATTTTTAACATTTATTTTGGATTTTATTTTTTTGTTGAGAAATTGAACTTGGAAAAGCATTGGCCTAGTTTTTGTAGTACTAGCTGCACATAAGATTCATTGTCAACCCTACTTACATAACGTGTAGTTAGCCATTTAGGAATATAAATATTTGACAATCGACAAACATTGCGATTTTTTATGTGAAAATACGTTTTATTTTTCTTTTACATTTGAATTTGCAGTATATTTTATTTAAATAATAAAAATTAATATTAATGTAATTAATTAGAATGTTAAGTTTTGAATAACAAATAATTAGTGAAATGTGCTGGTTAATTTTATGTTAAATTTAATAAGATAAGTTGTGTGAGTTGTGAGATGCATGTAAACAAATAATTCCATGTTAGAAATAAAAGGTAATATTACGTAAGTAATTACATATTTCCATGATTAATAAACTATTTCAAAATACTACATAAAACTTCAGTTTTAGATGTTATTTAATAATTCCTAACAACATTTTGATGGAATTCTTACATGATATTGTTGAACGTTTGTAACATAAAACCATTGATTCTTCTTTAGTAATCCGTGAGGATTATTGCACTTTTCCATGCATGGGAACCAAGTTTCGGAAGCACTTTTCTTCACTCCGATTGAGATACCTCCAAAACAAGCGTTTTAAATGCATCAACCGCTTCTTCGGGCGTCGAAAATCGTTGACCACGTACACATAAAAAATGTGTGAAAATAAAAAGTCATCGAGAGCTGTGCAATCGATGATCCATCAATTCGATGTTTTGGCCGGTCAAAAATTCTTTTGTTTGAGTCGATGTAGTATGATAGAACGCATTGTCATGATGGAAAATGGTTCGTCGTTTTTTGTTCGCTACTGTAGCCACATGACCGCTAATGCCAAAGAAACATGCAACCATTTGCTTTGATGGACTTCTTCTGCAAACAACTTTTGTTGGGTTTGGCTCGTCTTGGAAAACCCATACGGTCAATTGCTGCTTTGTCTCGGGCTCAAGTGCATAGATCCATGATTCGTCACCTGTGCAGATATTATATACAGTATTTGATGCATCATGTTTTCATGAATATCTTGCATTATTAGTTCACGCACAGCATCGATAGTTTATTGCACAACAACTGATTTTGGACGACCTTCATGAAATTCGTCCTGGAGTGAACGTCGGTGATTAAATTCATTGTACCAATTTTCACTGTGCTAAAGATTGGTTCTTCATCACCATATAAAGGATTTAGTTCATCAATGCCGCATTTTTGTCTTGATAATCCATGTCGAAAATTGTGATAAATGATGGCACGAAAATGTTGTGATGGTAACTCAAAACGTTCTTACTATTATATTATGCTAAACAATGTGAAACTTTCCAATGAAAACGTTAGATTGCATCTGGCGACACTTAGTTTTCCCAAGTCCAGAAGTATGCGTACCCACCCATTTGTACTATAATAAATTAATTCAAATTAAATAAAATGCTATTATGTTAATGTTTGGGCAATGAAATTGATATTTGCTTAATAAAAATAAAAGTTGTTTCATTTTTAAAATATAATATGTCAGATCTCCATAAGATACAGAACAACCTTGTAATCCATTAATGTATGATAGGTTGAAAATGCAAAAAAAAATAATAATAAGATGTAAGAAAACCAATATTTGAGGGTACTTTGAGAAGTATTGAGCTTTAGAAATAGTAGTTTATAGTAAACAAGTTTTGAAATTTTTTGAAAATTTGGAAAAAATTGACTATCGGGCGGCGATACGATTCTTTCATTTGAAAGGCAAATCGAATGGGATGAAATGTATGGCAATGATGCACCTTCGATTGCAATTGTAAATTTTAAACCGATATGGACTGCTTAAAAACGATCATAAACTCATTTTTCTTGACGAAAAATGTGTAAGACCGAAAGAGGTGAGCAGTCCATAAATGGTCGATAAAATCAATCATTTAATTTTAGTAATTTCGAAGCAATGTTTGGCAAATTTTAAATGTAATCCAGATGCTTAGATTCATATCCGTTTTGATGAAACATATGGGCCATCGCTACACACCAAAAAAAAAAGAACAATCAAAACAATGGAATGAAGTCAGTTCAAGTGCACCGAAGATGGCGAAACTCGTTATTTCAGCTGAAAAGGTTATGAAAAATTTGATTGGAGGAAAGAGATTTGGGTCGATTGAAGAAGTTAATAACTGCAACTGATACCCATTTGGAAGAGTTCGACAATTTGTATTACAAGGAATGCGTATTGAAATTGGAAAAACGTTAAACTTAATGTATATAGAGCTACATGTTGAAAAATATATAGAATTAGGCTAGTCTCAATATGCATTTCAAACTGCCCTTGCAAAGCGCATTACGTTCTTGCCGATGACGACGTAGAGTATGTTAATGATGATGACGAGAATTATGGAGGTAATTATTTTTTTTTTTTTTCTATTTTGTATAATCACAATTACAAAACATTACGGCTGAAATGAATAATTACCACTCCTTACAGCCAGAGTAGTGACTGTATACGTTCGATAGAGGATGTCCCTACGCCAAAATCCTGATTAGCATCTCTTGTGCAAGTGCCGAGTTTACCCCTCTAAATGTCAATATCTACAAGAGATGAATTCATATATATGAAGAATATGTGTAGAGAACTCCACTATACAGTTCTGTCAAAATTAGATTTTAAAAAATTATTAAGGGTAGAAATAATTTAAAAACATTAGAAAATTGCTCACTTGTGATTTTTCAAATAGAATCTTTTAATAAGTATAAACATACATAGTAAAAGGAGTGTAAGGTCTGAAAATAATCATTGATATAAATTTGAAATCTAGAACATATGTATCTTTAATGTTTACCCTTGAAGATTTGTTGATTTAATTTGGCGTCCTATCAATATCTATATACTTCACCTAATAGTATGCAATAGAGGGGGTGTGGATTAGGAGCAAAAATAGAAGTGAATTGAATTCCTGGCCAATTGCCTGTTCTATAGCCACCGGGAACGTAGTTTGATACTAACATGATCTAATCTAAAGGAATGGATTAATGATGATACTTGGAAACCAATAATGACTAAGAAAAACATTTAATATGCGATCGACCAGTAGAATCTTTTACATAATTAATTTATCCTTCTATAATAGTTTAATTAACTGTCAATATTTATAAAAATAAATTAGCACTTCGTCAATTATACAATGACTCAGATGACAAATTATAAAAGTGAAAATGCTTGAAACTCGATGTAATTCTTCCAAAGATATTTTAATTTTATAATGTCTCTCTACAAATCACCGCTTAGGTTATTAGTCAACGGTTAGGTTTAGCAACCCTTTCATCATTTGAAGTACCTTTCAATTTTCATTCATTATCTCTTACTACTGGTCTAAAATGGTTACATAATATTAAATGCAGAGAGTGACGGTACTCGAGATTAAGAAGTGGTAGGGCGGGGACCGTGAATAAGAAATAAGGCAAGGAAAAAGAATGAATCGATATATAAAAAACTAGAATAGAATGTGGCGAAAATAATTTTATTTCATTAGGTTCCATTTGGTTGGGTTCTAGTTCCCATTTGCTTCTTTTTTCTCTTTTTTTGACCTGTTATGTTATATCGCTAAATTATACGAAATATATCGCGACCTTTAACATACAATTATCTTATTCTAAATATACATTTAAATACAATACTTCACATGTTATCTCAACTTTCGCAATTATATACTGGTACATATATTAAAAATTCAGTTTAAATTTATAATTTACTATCAACGATACCGCTGCTACTAAAACATTTAACATAAACACTAATAGCAATTATTTTTTTATTTTTATTTATTCAAAGTTCATATAATATTGTATCGTAAACTATGGCTAGTAAGTGCGTAAATAATAAATGTTTATTGGTCTCGATTATCATTCAAAAGTACAAATTTATAGTCGACATTCACATTAATTGAATAAAATTTTGATAAATTTCATAATCACATAACTTATGATTGTCAAATGTTATTGCCACACTTGGTACATCCTAATTGAATTCAATTTTAATTTGCAGCTCAACGTTGAAAGTGAAATCCGAAATCACACTGAGTCACTGAAAAACAGATGGGTGCCAGAAATCAGATAATTTCTTATGGATTAGTCTTGTCTCATTGATATTCTCTGTGAGACTTTGAAATGATGCATGTAGAAGAAGTTTAAAAGTATGAAAAATATATACGATACGAATATATACGAATATTATAGGACTAGGTTGCTGCGTAAGATTGTATCAAATCTTTCAATGAATGCATCGCACGCTGCACGATTGTGCATCTGTACAGATATTTCCGACAAAGGGCTGACTTTACTGTGTGTTCCGTTGCCATTCCCGTCAAAGCACTTCAATGTGTTCAAACATACATATTCTTTTTTTTTTGTTAACATCTTAGCTTTCGAAATTGATTATATGGAGAACATAATTGAATTCAAGTCTTAAAAATTCAGCTGTTTTGTTTCAATTTACTTGCCCTACAATTGCGTGAATTTGTTAACACTTCGATTGACGGATCTTATAATCAAGAATAAGTTTACGTAAACTATTGTGGTAGCTCATAGTTGCTACTTAAGAACTTATTTACTCTAACTTATCATAGATTCTTTACGTCTCATGTGTGTGGACCAAAATTCATCTTCATACGGTCAGATGCACATAACGTCTGTTAAGTTGTATATTTGAAAGTTATTTTTTGGAAGTGTATGCTTTCGTACTCAATGCCAATGAATTTTAAATTAAATTATGACTAAATTATATTAAATTGTGTTGTTATTCCATAAATATAATTTGAGAATATTGTATTTTATAAAAGATTATTCGTGTAAATTAATTTTACAATTGCTAAATTCTATGTGTGCATTATCAGCGATGTATAAAAAGCGAATTAACTACAGAATTATTATTAGTACGTTTTTTTTTGTTAATACTAGTAGATACTCGTATAATACTATTTGCGTTCAATAATAAGATGGCTTTAATTAAATTAGTTTTTCAAGTGTTTCTTGTATTATGCATAATTTATACAATTGCTGCCCAAGGTATATTATTAATTTTAGCATAGATTGTAATAAACGTCTATCGAAAATATTTTAAATTATAGTGAACATAAAATGTGAAACTCTGCTCGTACTAGTTTTCAGTTGATCTTGAATTGAATTTTTATAATTCAATGAAATTTCTTATATAATCCGAACAACATTGTGGAACATCTATATAACTGATTGCATCAGGATTAATTCAAACTAAAACAGAGTATCCTTGGTTTTCCATCAATGGCAAATCATCGAACGGTCATCAACTTACACTTACTAAAAAAAGTATACATATTTTGGATCAATCGATGATGATAACATCAAAAAATGTTACCAAAAGTAAAAGGGATAATGTATACAAAACTTGCAGTTCTGAATGTTGGGCTGTTTAAACAAAACATATGAACATTGAGGAGCAAAATATTACTTGATAACCAAGTAATATTGTGATTCAAACTGATTGAAATGGAATAAATGCAGAAAGTGACGAAACACAAGACAAACATTTGTGAAGAAATAGATTGAAAAGCAAGCGTGTCGATCCTTAGTAAGGCATAAGGCAAGGAAAAAAAGACGAATAAAATCAGTGATCCCCGAAAACGTATATTAGTTAATATATAACAAGGCAATAATTTTATGGAAACTTTTTCACAACTACATTTTTATAAAAAGAAGACATTATGTGGGGCTATTTTATAAAAAAGATAGGTCATATACAACCTATTTTCGGTTGTCGAAAAAACTGATAAATGAACAACCTTTCTATTTAAAGCATTATTTAGTACAAAAAAAAATTAAAATTTAATAGACGAAAGAAACTATGATAATATTTGATTTAAATGATCCTTATATGTGAAATAATAATTCATCGGATTTTCGGGCTAATATAGTACTGGATATTATGTTTTAATATACTGATCCTCACAGCTACTTAGCAGGCATCAATCTCGCGTTTACATTATATGATATTTATGTTATTAAAAATCAGTAAACTTTAAATCTGTTTACTATATTTATTAGCTCCATAGATCAGTATGGAATTGTTTCTAATTGTATGTATCCTTTATTTTATTTGAAATGAATATCATTTATTGATTCTATTGATTTATACTTGAAAGTATAGATTATTAATTGAAGTACAATTTTTTTTTTTCTCATCAAAAAACATTTTTTTCTTACAGGATATCATGACACATGTAAGCAGAGTAGCATTCCAGTACCTGGAACAATTTGTTCTTTGTGGTGTTCAACATCGTCTCCAATTGGTACATGCAATTTTGGTCTATCTTGTTGTCTAGATTAAATAAGTGTATATTTTTGTAATATAGTATTGTTATATACATATATTGAAATTAATATATTCTATTTAAAATGTTTGTGATAAAATTTTCTTTTATTTTCTTTTTAATATACACACACTACTAGTCATATATTTTTTTTAAAAAAACTGTTTATTTAATCAGCAACAAAATGTAATAAGATCAGGAGAGTGCATAACAGCAACAAACTAAGTGGAAAAGTTTGAGGATCTTATCGATTAAGAATAAATAGAGGTGAGTAGATAATATAGTCTATTGACTTTTGTGGATGTTAATTATTCTGATTGGGCGCCCAACTGCACCCATTTTGTTAAAAAACCAGTGGAATCATAATAACCATTCACATTTATTCACATATACCTATAATGTACTGTGAGAAAACTATAACTATAACTATAAAAATCAGATCGTTCTTAATATAGAAAATGAGAAATAAAAAACATAAATTTACACTTTTATTTAGTGGGATAGCAAAGAGCAAAGAGCCGAGATGTATACAATCTATAGATTGGACACTGGTGTCAACTATATATATATATATTCCCCAAACATTTAAAAATCAATAAAATTGCACCTGATGAGGATATTGTAACATTGTTGTTGCAATTGAGTTTATTCAGTTAGCATGAATTAGGGCATCTAAGATAAGTAAATAGTCAGATAAATATCTAAATTACTGTTCCAACTTTATATGGTGTACTCGGTAACTCAATCACTAATATGTCAATTTGTAGCTTTATCACGTATGTGGGCTAGCAACCTCTCGCTAATGCTGTGAAAACGAACTAATAGGTTTGGAAATATCCACACACTTGCAATGGTATTAAATTGGCTGATAGGTACAATTTTAAGGCAATATACATTATTGATTACTAGGTTTCGCTCATTTACTATTGAAATTGATTTAATGCTAAAATAGTACTGAATCTGATTAGTTATAGCAAGTTTCTATTTATATTCTTCTATATTTTAATTATTATCAATAATATCAATCTGCCGACTTACATTACATTGAACTAATAAACAAATTACAACAATGTTGTTAGATTATTTGAAAGCAGAATGTTTGTTTGATAATAAATAAGGTTTTGAGTACAAATACAAAATAAAGCAAATTTTTTGATGTCAATAGGGGAATAGAATATGTTTAGATGTTTAGCACAAAATGATTTATAGCTACAGAATTGAATTATCTGTTTGCAATTAACAGATCAACAAAAATGTATTACAGTGCTATCGTTCCTAGGATAATACTTTGAGTGTAATTATTTAGTTTGACCTCACTAAATTTGCTGCCACTTCTATAACAGACTAGGCGGATTAGGCTAACAGTGCAAAGCCACATAACGTCTATAGTAAGGTAGTAACAAATTGTTTACAATTTCAACATATGAACCAGCATTGAGTATATTGATGGAAAGTATGATTATTTAAAATCTGTTTTAATCGAGATATGTATCTCATTATTAAGTTAAAATGAGTATGCCGAATTATAAATTAATACACCAATCCCAATCTCAACTCTTGAACCATCCGTGACTGTTTCAAGATATCATATTTCCACGCTACTTACAATTCTATCAAATATATCTGTACAACCAGTATTCCAATTTGCATTTATAATCCTTTATTTTTAAACTTTAAATTTTGTAGTTTTTTTTTGTTTCATTAGAGGATATTATACAGAGGTGCTATAATTGCCTCCACTTGAAAGGTTTGAAATTTATTACGCACACCATGGACTCCATTGGAATAATTTATCATAGCTACTAGGTCTTCATAAGACTATTCTTCTACTGGTGATTTTGTGGATATTTTATGTCATAAATTCATGTTAATTTTTTTTTTCTAATTTAGCCATCAAATATCTCGTATATATACTATCAACTATCTGTTCATTAAATAGCGATCAATGTCTGAATAATAGAGGTTTTAGAAATGCATATTATTCATGATTCTTTATAGACTTCATTTACACAATTATGTTTTGCTTTCTTAATACTAATATTATTCACGCAAATATGAGACTTAATATCAGATAATATAACTGAAGGGCATTGATAATCCATTTATCATCTATACCTTTAAGCCTCGAGAGCACATAGGGCGTCATTACGATGTTAATTTGTCGTTTCAAATATGCATGGAACATCAAATGTAAACTCAAATAACTATAATTGCAATTTGCCAAGTGGAAAATATAGGATCAATCATAATTTCTAAGTTATACATTTTAATATGTCAGTAAAGTGGTGGACAAATCCACAGCTACTTAGTTTGTTGTTGAATTGTTTTTTCAACCAGTCGACAAACACGACATAAGCACCATCATTTTAGTCTCGATCTATCTGGCATATGCCGTGATTGAGTTACCGGTGACACCACGTTGAGATTAAGATTGGCTGAGTAACCTTAATGATAGTCGGCCAATCCATTCGTCACCTTGATAATCCATTGTCATTTTATTTTTATTTAAAAGATTTTATTTTCGCTTAGGAAATGGATTGCATCGTTATAGGTTTTTATCCATAGTTAATGTTCATTGCCTTAATAATCATTATAAGTTGACATTTTTGCTTGAATTGCTAATTAATTGCAGTTTTAGTTTACAAGAATTATGTGAATGCACCATTACATGATCCTACAGGTTATCGAAATATTTTGAGGAAATTGTTGCGGCGATAGAAATCCCAAATTTGCCACAATTCTGTCCTTCATCTGAAACGAGAAAATATTTTTTTAATAAATAAATAAAAGTTTGAGCAAATATTATTTATTACCTCCAACTACAGAGATTGAGCATGGTAAGCACTATAGAACTAAAAGTTTTCAATATTCTAATTGATCTTAAGTACAAAATAAGTGCATAGTAATCAGATCTATATATTAGTAATAATCTTTAAATCAATCTAGCAAAATAGTCTGGACTAATTAATGAAAATAAATCCTGTACAAATCGCATCAATAAAATTTTACATGTATTACCAATTCTCCCAATTTAATCAATTGAATGCAATACAAAACAAATGGTCCCGAATTTGACAGGAATACAACGTTGATCTTTATTTCTATTAGAGCCATGCTTAAACCAATAAAGCTAACGCAGAATGCACAGGAATTGAAATGAAAAATAAACTCTCTTGGAATCATTAAAATTTGATGGGAGTTACTTCATTGTTAACCAACAAAGTGTAGCAGAGTTGTCAATCGCAAAATAATATTTGATCGTCTAATAGTAACAAGTTTTAAATTAAGATAAAATATGTAAAAATGGTGAATGGAAAGATGTAGTATAGTATTTCTTGTATTTTTTCAAAAAACGTACTTGTACTTCAAATTCAGTGAGTGGCGGTAATGTCTGATAAGAAAACTAATTGCAAAGTGTCATACTGCAAAACAGAATGTCCAATTCAATTCATTAATGACACTGTTTGATCTCAAATGATACGCATAACAAATGAACAACTGGTCATACATTAGTGAGTTACTTATATTTTTTTTTTGGAATCGATAACAGGATGACTCCAAACCAAATGATAATGCGCGGTTGAACACTAACTGAAGAATGAACTCCAATTCTTTCAATGAAGACAATTGAATGTGCTATGTAAACAAATGGTATCGAATTTGACGACAAAACTTAAGGATATTAACTCGTCAATCACATCAGATGCATCTTGTGGCCAAATACAATATCAAATCATAGCGATGTACAGGATTATTTATTAAGTAACCATGACCAGAAAGTAGTTTTAAAGCGAGACAAATTAAAAAAAATTATTATGTTAGGATTATGTTCGAAATTTCTGAAAGTTTTGGTATTTTTACTTTCCCGTGTAATTTGCACACCCTAGGATCAATTTACCAAATTAATTACATTTCTATTAGTGACGCAATTTACTTCCTTTCCCGGAAAGTCATAAATTAATTACATGGTTCAAAATTTGCTTTAAATAATTTATTTTATATTATAATATTGAACATTTAATTGAATTGCTAATGAATTATGTG
>JANSTX010030877.1:0-14253 GCA_027564355.1 Penthetria funebris | reverse complement strand
TTTGAGTGAAAATAAAATATTGTTGTTTACGCTTCAAATGAATAACATATACTGAAAAAGACGCACAATGACAGTAGGTTTCCAACGCATATTCTAAATATTGGAACGATGGAATAATAATCATATTACGCCACCTCTTAGCAAACGGCACGTTAGAAGTTATACACTCAATACTTTAAAGGAAGTGTCCTAAATAGATTCCTCGTAAGTGTATCGCACATGAAAATCATCAAAAATGAGAACCATATTGATGGAAGTGACTATATGATTGACTTACTGGCTATTAACAGTCTATTTATTTTCCTTTTACCTTAAATATTGACAAACTTGTTATTCTAAAAATGTAATAATGGATATTATAATGCATGCAAAACATTTTATCTTGTTTTATATAATTAGTTTCCGATTAAGATTAACCTTGGCAAAGGTAAAACACGAAACTATTTTCACTATGCTAGACGATGTCAAAAACCGTAAAAGTGACCAAAAAAAATAATAAAATAATAATGAAAGGTGAAAATTTTATCTGATATACTTTTGACAAGGACGAATTTTAAAGCATTTTTTTTTATATTTAGCAATAAACATAATGTACGTTCATGAACTTAGTTCATAATTCCTGTTTCTAATATTCACTTAACATCAACTATCAACAAAAACAACTATACATTCAGATTTCCAAATAGAACATTGAAAATCAATTATGATGGTTAGCCGATTCAACCAATGAATAATTCACATCTGAAATTAATATCTGTGGTGATTAGATCTAGAATTTTCTGACATCTTATTCTATTTTATAGAAACTTAAGTGCAGGGAATCGCTTTCAACTCGTCAAAATTTTGTATTTTTTATACGAATTTAAATAAACAACACCATCCACTTGGACACATAGAAAATTCCGCGATACGACACATAATCACAGAATATGTCATTTCTGGTGTATTTACAAACTTGATTCTTACAACAAACTAGGCCGCTTTGGATACAACTCTATTGCATTAAGTTTCACAGAATAATGGAAAGTAATGTAATTTTGCGATTGATATTTGATGTTACATATCAATATCACTCTCTGCATTTAGAATATTCGAGCTATGCTTGAACCGGTAAAGTAGCCGCATTAGTCATGAGAATTAAAGGTAGTCTATATAAAGTGAGGAAAAGACTACATTTTTTACTAAATTTCTTATGGATTCTGGAAAGCCAATCATAGTACAGCAATTATAACAATGGGATAACATCAAACATTGTTATTTGTTTGTGAGACACTAATTCAAAGGTTAGCTTGAAAAAATATTAATTTTGAATGTATAATAGGGGCGGTATGCGTGATACGAACCAAAATGATGAGATTTAAATAGATATGTTCAACATTAAAAATCATTGTGATTAGTGGTACAGCATTCAATCACATACACAAGTTAATTTATATTTCATCTGATAATCACACAAATAACGAAGCAAATCATATAACAATTAGCCAGAAGTGGACAAGTGGTTGTACGCAAATTTAGTCGGATTCGCCACTGCTAACCAACCAACCATAAGAACAGCAATTTGCAGATAATTTAGCGTTTTTTTTTTACATAATAATGTTCCACAAGATTGGAAAACATTTTCAAATACATTGAGTAATTGATGGAACTGCTGAACAGACATAAAGGGTCAGTAAAATAATTATTCATTATGGAGTTATTTTTTGAATTAACGTTAAATTTTCATTAAAATCAACCAATAAACATCATAAACAAAATCAAAAAACCAATTTAATTTTAAACTAGCAACTCTGATCTTAAATCCAATTTTAATAACTTTATTTAGATGACCGGGTCTCATGAAACTGTTGTTAACGTAAAATATTGAACTGGAAAATAATTTTGTTTATTTCTGCTCGCCTGTTACACATTTGATAATTTTGACATAATTTGTTACGACGTAAATAAAGTTTCTTTTTAAAACGATATTGAATTTGAATATAAAAAGATGCTGAAAACTTAAACATGTTGATATCTACCATGAAAATTAAATCAATTGTTATAGAATTTTTGTTAAAGAATCAATAAGATCCACAAAGTAGATAACATACCAATTGAGCAAATCATGAGCTGCTGTTTCTTGGAGGCAAACATAAGCAGCTATCGTGATGTTACTGCAGAAATTTGCAATCAAACGAACAAGGTTGCATCAATAACTGAATGCCTTCGTGACGTCATTTAGAGAAACAAGATCATGTTACTGGAAAGCAAAGCACGAATTTAGAAAATATGCATTAGATCTATTATAACAACCGCAGCGATACGTCCAAAGCTAATCAACTTATGTGGACAACAGAAATGTAGAGCTAACGTACTATCACCGGTCATTCACTAAAAGATAGAATCGAAAGTGATGATATCCGAAACGGATGTCAAATTGAATCGCAAATATTACAATGAACCAACTCCCATGTAGAACACGGTCTGTAGGAAGGCCTCCGAATAGATGGCGAGAAAGTTGGTCTTCACATCTTAAAACTAAATTGTTAGAAACATACAGGTCTATGACCTAACGAAAGAATTAGAAGAAAAACTATTTCGATTATGAATTCATAATATAAGAAGCGATTTTTGATAAAAAACACATAAAAAAGCAATGATTTATTTTCGGACATTCCATCCAATGACAAATGCCATAATATAAGTTGTCCTTCGGCTTTCGATCATGTCCACGTTAATGAACATCATCTCCGGTTTTTATAGCCATTTGCAATACATCTTGCATCGTATAGAGTTTGATGATTGTGTTAAACAGGTATTTCTTTTGACTTGGTTAACCTTATATTGATCACAATAACACGTCCAGAATTATTGTCGAACAGTCGATCGAAAATGCAAACAAAGTAACATATGATGTTAGTTGAATTTAAACAACAAGCACTTGATAGTCTTGATATTGATAAAATGTGGACAATCCTTGAAAACTTTTGAATACCTAGCAAATAGGTTAACACGATCATCCTTAAGATGAAATAATTTAGCATAATTATTGGTTTTCATGGACTCGTTAAAATAAACAAATATCAAACATATATGTTTATAAGATTTATTGAGTATTCCACAACAGGTCTCAATTACGAACTGTCCACGAGATATTCTGTTTAAAATGTTTTTTCATTTTAATTCAGATGTCTCCATACCAAACCGTTGATGGGATATTTGAATTTTTTCTTTATACACCAACTGATACTTATGTTTCCATGACACAAATTTTCAAAATTCAACTTCCAGTTTGAAGAACTTCAGTGGGTGTACACGTGACATAGAATATTGTAATTGTAAGTTGAATAAAATTATTTTCTATATGTCCGCTTTTTGAAGTGTGTGCCGGAAGTTATAAAAATTAACAGTAAATTAGAAATGAAGTTAAAAAGCAATAATATAAATCAATTTTATCAAGAACGAAAAAAAAAACCCGGACAGATGGAACCGAGTGGGAATTCAGAGCCAAAAAATGAGAAGAAAATTAAGTGATAATAATTTTGTACATTTTCCTACAACTGTGGGTTTTAACAGGCGTTCATAATAATGATGATATTTTGTAGAAAACCATAAATATTTCTAAAAAAGTTGATTAAAGATTTTTGGTGACTGTGAAGAAAGATACATAAAAAAATTATTTGCAATGCAATTTTTATGACCAAATAATTGAGCGCAATTTTTAATTTTCAAGGACTACTTTCAATAAAGGAATATTTGGCATACATTTACAAGATGTATTAAGCATTCTAAAATCTTTATCAATCATGTCTCTAAATTTAACCGTTCACAGGATTTTTCAATTTTTTCTTAATATCTCCTACTGACACTTATGTTCTCCTGATACAGATCCTTCAAACTTGGTTTAATTTATTTGTTATTTACTTTGTCGTCTCTAATTATTACATTTTTCAATATTTTCAATTAATAAATAAAATGTACATTTTTCTACATTTTTTGATAGAGTAGGTTCGGCGGTAATGGTTAAGGAGAAAAATATCCTTACTCAATTCAAAGTTAAAATGAATTATTCAGGAATTAAAAGTCAAAGTGTTCGTAATTATCTAGAGGGAATATCAATCAAAAGGATTTCAACAAAAAACAAATTGAGAGCATCTAATGAAGTTGCAACATGAATCAATTTTATCCTCCTATCTACTCTTAATGGAAAAATTATCTTATCTTAGTATAAGTACGTAGTGGACTTTATGGAATCAAATCAAATTGGCACAAACTAAACAAACCATTTCAAATCAAACATTCTAATTACTTATTAAAAGAAAATATTAGTTTATGCTAAACTATAAAATATACCTATGATTAAATGGTGTATAATAAAACGATCTGATGATTGTACAAGGGAAAATAAAATAATTTTTACACGCAATTTTTTGAATTTCCCATAAACTTTTTTTCTTATTTAATGTTCTAGTGACTACAGTCAATGTATTTCAATTTTATAAAAACTGACGAAATTTCCATAAAGTTTTACCAGATTTCTATTTCTTCTCCACTCAACTACTAACTAAACATAAAAAAACACTAGTACACACAAAAGCTACGATCGACTTCCGTTAAAAGTTATATAAGAACTGAACATAAAAATGAAAATATGACAAAATTAAAATTTATTAGTTAATGTTAATGTATAATAATAAGTAAAGCGAGTGAAAATATGACCTAGATTTATTAATTTGCCTAAATTTTCTTTGTTTTCCCTCAGCCTTTGCTTACTATTTTCTTTTGATAAGTTTGATAAGCATCGTAACAAATAAATTATTATTATAAATGAAAAAAAAAAAATTGCTTTTCTGTATGTTTAGACGAAAAGAAAACAAAAAACCAAAATACGGAAAAGCAAAATTATTTCCATTTTAAAAAAGTCTCCAGATATGTCATCATCATCATCATAACCATTGATGCCACCCATATTTTTGTTACGAAAACATGCTACGAATTGAAGTTCTCTGCTATTTCGTTTTTGGTGTGTTTTGTACTTGGGTGGTTTCGATTAGGATCAATCACAGAAGTGAATAGAATTCCTAAACAAGTGTCTATAATACATCCATGTGGTGGACAGTGTGAACGCAGTTTGATACGCTTTTCGAGGATTTGGCGGACCTCAAGGGATGTTTGCTGGAGAACATATTATAAGAGGTGTGGCACGAATCGTTGGAAAAGATGTTGTTGATATTATCGAATTAAATTTATATCGTGAATTGAATTCCTGACCAAGTGTCAATAATACCTCCATGTAGTGGATAGCGTGAACGCAGTTTGATACGCTTTTCGAGAATTTGGCGGACCTCAAGGGATGTTTGCTGAAGAACATATTCTAAAAGATGTGGCACGAATCGTTGGAAAAGATATTGTTGATATTACCGAATGAAATTTATATACATCCAATTCCACCAAACAGTTGTGTGTTTCCATTTCACTCTACTGAAATACTAAATTGCACGAATAACCTAAAGTAATGGCATTGGATCGAAACACAATAACGAATTTTGGCATAAACGGAACCTGGAACGTTAGAATTGAAGAGATACAAACTCATTGTTCATGGGTTGAGCGAGAAAACGGAGGAGATAGGACTATATATTCTGGTTCACTTTAACCCATTACACTTGTATTCTTTTTTGTAAAGATTGTCCCAAAAAGCATGCAAAATTTGAATTTTTAGCCATTTGTGAGGTAAAGTGTTGACAGCTGAAAATTTGTTGACAACGTGGAAAAAAAACGTGACAGCAGACAGTTCAGGTATGTGTAGCACTTCGGTTTTGATAATCCTGGACTGTAGGCTGTCTGAACTGTGGTTTCTGATCAGATATCGTGCACAATTACAGTTGTTTTTTGATGACATATTCGCCCGCATGGAGTAACGGTCGAGATGAGGATGCGTTTGGGTCTAGTAGTTATTGATTTAAATCTAATTCACAGCAGTCCAGTATATTCACCACTACAGAAATTAAGTAATGATTTTGAATGAAAATATTTGGCAACCAGTGCAAAATACTAGTATAGTAGTACTGTAATGTTTCTCATTGAATAAAAAGTTTCTTATCTAAGACACTTTACTAAAGTTTAAATTTGAATTAATTGGAGTTTAGAAGAATTTTCATTTGGGTATGATTATTCAGCTAAATGCCATCTATTGTTCATTCAGGGTTTATGTTAATTCGAAAAAACAATTTAATTAGAAAATAGAAACATAATATACATTCTATAGTACAATATACAATTATACAAAATAGACTCATTTCGAACAATTATTAAATGCAAACAAGTAAAGGAAAAGTAAAGAAAATGATTTTACTGACCTAACCAAAGTTGACCAGTTCAAAGAAAATCAATAACGTGATTTACATATTATATGCAGTTTTATCAACATATTGTATATTGAATATGCATTAGTACCTCTACATGTGAGGCACATTTTGCAATAACGCATTTGTTGTACAAAATTTTAGAAACTATCGTTGTGCAGCTGTGTATTAATAACGTATCTTTTACATACTTTCATTTAGACTCTCTACATTGGACATTGTACTTACATCCATCCGTCAACGAACAATTGCCACTTCTCGCGATCTCGGGCTAGCGCCTTCACTTCGCTCCAAACCATCCCACTGGCACTAGCCTCCTTAATGACGGTTCTTCGCCACGTTGTTTTTGGACGAGCCGGTCTTCTATTATTCTGCGGGTTCCAGTCAAGTGATGACCGATCCAATTCCATCTTCTTCGGGCGACAGTCCTGTTCATCGCCTCTAGAACTGCCAATCTCCACAAATTCTCGTTGGTTGTTAAGTTTGGCCAGAAAATTTTTAATGTGCGCCTAAGGCACCTATTGACAAAAACTTGGATTTGTGACATGATGTTATTTGTCACCTTCCAAGTTTCGCAGCCATACCGGTAAACAATTACTTTTAAGATTTTTCAGACGCACCAATTTTCATCAGTCTTGTCTTTCAAACATTGATCTTTAGACCGATCTGCGAGTTATATTTCACAAGTCGCTCTAATTTCATATCTGTGCTATTGCGCTTAGGGCGACAAAGCGACGAAAATGTGTACAATTTCTAGTACACATGTAACATTAAATATCAAACGTAAAGAGCCTCAAAATTTTCCAATATTACTTTTTATTTTCTTTTCAAGTTACATCAATTCTAAGTTATTTCGCATGTGATCTCTTGAACGTGGCTGAAAATGCAACAAGAAGACAGGATTGTTTGCGTTTTTATAAGAAATATTTTAATTCAGAATTTATTGCCATTATATGTGAAATGTAGAACATATAAAGAAGATCTTTTCGAGCGCGATTCTTGCATTTGAGCTGGTCCATATGAGATAAAAACCCATGCTGACATTTAAATTGTTAGCATGTTAAAAATCCAAATTTGCCAGTCTTCCTGAATTCTCATCTGATATTATATTTGGCCAGAAAATTTTCAGTATGCGTCTTAATTTGTGACACGATGTTAAAAATGTACAAATTTAGATTATATGAAATTTGTGACGAACGCCAGACTCAATTTAGCATATCAAACATTTGTATACGGAACCTTACATTCGTTTCTACACCATCAATTGTCAAAAACTTCTCAACTATTAGAAGTTCTCTACTTCATATATTACTTCGTAGCTGACTGCAACTGAACACCTTTTCGACGTACCAATTTTCATTAGTTTCGTCTTTAAAACATTAATTTCTGGTGATATGTTATTGGCACCGGACGCCAGGTGTAAATCGTCTTGTAGCCAATCAGAAACCGGAATCAGAGAAACCTGAACTTTGGATCTATTCAGTAGCTCGCAAAATTTCTCCATTATTGTTTATATTACCTACTTGGTGGTTTATTTACATTCGGCACATAAATACAGACTATATGAATTAAATTATCACTAAATTTGAAAGATACTGTAAGTAATCTATCATTTCGGTATTTTATATAATGAATATTCTGTTCAAATCGATGATGCAAAAAGTTACCAACACCCGAATGTGCCCGTTGGCACTTATTGTTGCCACTATATATGAGAACACAATCATTGCATCCATTTGTGCCTTTTCCTTTCTTTCTCGTTTCAGATAAAGCACAAAATTTCCATCAACAGTTCTTGGTCTTAGTGAACGATGTCATATTCCATCAAGCAAATCGCAATATACTCTTTTCCCACTTTCGTTTTATCATTATTCGAGGCTAAATTCCTAGTACTTTCAGCGGTATTAATTTATTGTCAAAGAGTCAGGCAGCACAACCTCTGACAATATGATATTTGAAGCCATTTCCCACTTCAAGCTGCCGTGAGACACTTTGGCTGTGGTTATTTAATAGCGTCACATAATCGCTATGTCATCATGTTATCATTAGACTCTGGATTTAAATGATCACTGCTGTCATACAGTAACCACAAAGTTCTTCCAACATAACCATTGATTGTCCACGCCATTTCGGGTAACACTCATATTACATGTAAACAATTGCATTATTTTAAAAAAAAACTTTTAAATGACGTATGCTATTGTATTGGTAATGCAAAACATACCAAGCAAGTCAATAAACGTTTGTAACTTAACAATGGAAGCAGTTTTTCAGTTAACGATAAAATTCAGAAACATGCAAATGCAGCGAAACGTATTGATATTTTTCGAGTACAGAAAATAATTTTCTACATAAAATTGGTACCGCATTTGCAAATTTATTGTGGATAATTGGTAAAGACAATATCTTTAAAGGAACAAATAAATCAGTGATGACAAATGAAATTCTAATTATCATCAACATCAAAGTAAGAGATGTACAAAATATACGAACAGAGTAAAGTTAAGTGGCGGAAAAGTTTAGAAAGAAATGTTGAGAATCATAATCGAACTATCGATCGAATAGCAAACACTATACATATATAGATATATAAACAAGCGTTCGATAGTTTTGATCGCATTTTTGTGTACCCAAATGATGAACATGATCGACGAATATTGTCGAATACTTGTAATGAATTAGATGTTCATATTCAGATGTTAGGCAGGCATCTGTTGTGCCATGACAATTACTCCTACTTATATTTGATTTGGTTATGACAAAAATTAACCTCGAATAACATGCTATGGCGTAGGGTATAACCAATAGACTTGTAGAGTTTTAGTTTACCGATGACATATTTCTTTGGCACAAAAAGAGGAGTATGTATGCTAATGAAATTTGGACGAATATTGAGGTATGAATCAAAGGTGCGCCTTAGGAAAGATTCTCGGATGACGTTGATTGATTATAGATACTATTGTCTACTAACGAATATTATTCTGTAACTAATTCAATTTAAATATAAATTGATAGTTATATGCAATTTTAACTCAATTATTGTTATGGAATCCTTTTTTTATTTTGATAATAAACCACACTCTAATAAAAATAAGAACATTATTTTAATATTTACAATTTAATTGGTAATTTTGCTATTTTAATCAATTCAATTGACCCTGTCCCGATTCTAGAAAGTAAAGGTTAAACCACCCGCACCCCAGACCCATATATATTTTCTTTACTTATTTTACATACGCACGATTTAATTTTTGTATAAGTTTGTCACGATTACAGTTTTTCCTTTCTTATTTCATTATACATAAATTAGTTTTATAAATTTCAATAGGCTTTGGTGGGCTCCAAGAATTAGAAAGAATTTTTGCTAAAAGATAATCGCGGTTTTTCTATTATTTTTTTTTTTCTTCTCACCTTGCACAAAACACTTTATGCATTTTGCTTAAAATATTTAAAATGTTTAAATATTTGCTCAAATAACGAAAGGGATATTTTCTTGCGTGATTGCATTTTGATAATTTAAACAAGAAAAATATTGCATATTTGTTCAAGCAATTGACCTGATTTATAGAAATACAGAAATATATAAGAAAAGGTGCAGCTTTATTTCAATTACTAAATATAAAAACTTATTTAATGTATGCAATTTTTATATTGGTTGCTTTATAAATATACATTAAGTGCAGTATTTTATTGCAATTAACTAATAATAAAAATGGGGGTAGTCTATATAATTGAAAAATTATATTGATCAGATACTAGTATATGGAATTTACGACTGATTCATTGCATATATCTGTAATCTTGAACTGTGGAACCCATTTGCCAGATCATAAATAAACTTGGATTGAAATACCCAAAACCACCAGAATGCCTATCATTTGAATCAATTCTAAGCAAGATTTATGTTGAAAAATGCCCGTCTTTGAATTGTGTCCAGGAAATTAAGGGTGGTCACTGAAGCCTCATCCCATATATATGAGTTATGTTACAATAGAATTTTACGATTAAATTGTATAACCGAATCTGGAGTGTCTGACTTGTACGACACAAGACACATCTGTGTCTTACTCACATTGAAATTTAACCGATTTCTCCGTGCTCAGTCAAAAATTAGGTATTGATATCATACGAGGAGAATTAATTATGACCACGGAGGGTCTATTGTCAATATAGAAGAAGTGGTGCATGGTATTGGCGAAAGCAAAGCTGTAAATCGGGCTCTAAATTAGTGGTATATAATGAAGCGCAGAAAAAGAGTAGGGAGGCAGGACTGAACCCTGAGGAAACCCCCAAATCAAGTATTTAAGTATCAGAAGAACAACCCGAATAGAATGATCAGTCAGAAAATTTGAAATCCAGTTTCCCAAATCAGGACGAATTCCATAGAAAGTCAGATTTGATAATAAAGTACCACATTAGACTCGTTGGTCAACACCCTGGAAATATTAAGTGGAAGCACCCGAGTTTCAACATAGATATGCAAACTTCTACTCCAAATTTCTGATACGTCATATTGTTTCCAGTTGGCCTTCTAGACCGAAAACCGTATTTAATTAATGATACTATTGGATTACAGATAATGATCGTTATTAAATTTTTCCAAGGCAAGATGCCTTATTATTATAGAGTCTTTTTTTCAAAATTCTGTAAATAACGCTCAAACAGATATAAATATGAATTTCATGTTGGATGCAATATAAGGAATTCTGTTTGGAATTATTCGCAAATAAATTAGTCAATAAATTAGCATTTTCTATAGAAATTGTAAAAGGAATGCACGAGCACGGGTATAGAAGATTTTATAAAATTGCACCAATTTTATAAAATCCTCAATATAGCACCGATTAATGACCAAAAACTCTTGCCGCCCTTACGTACAGCAAGAATATTTAATTTCAGTTGACAGTCGTATATTTATATATAGTATGAGCAATGATATTATTACCAGCGTCACTCGATCGAACATAATATTCACGATGAACAGAATCATCACTATATAGTGAAAATGCTTCTTTTGTGTTGCGAACCGCATTCATGTATTTTTTGTCGAACCCAGAATTTGAGATACATCGAGGGTACTATCCAGATCATCAATCCGGATGAGACACTCTTATCATCTGTCAGTATTATAAAATTTTTGAAAATCATTGCATTCAGTCCCACATTGTAATGTCATACTCTCCTCTTCAGCATACAAGTAGTAGGTTGCGATAGTGAAGAAGATGGAAAAGAAATCATAATTAGACATTGATCAGAGTAGTCAACAAGAATTGATTACTTATCCCGATGAGAGGATAAAAATATATCAATAAGATATAAACTATGATAAGATAAATCGGTAATCTGCGTGGGAGCGATAACCAGTTGTTTAAGAGGATTAGTTTTTGAGAAGCGTTCGACCATAAAAACCGTCATTGTCGGTGACACCAGAATGCACAAGCCAAGAAAGGTTGTGAACATTAAAATCAATCGCATAATCTTCCAGGACCTGACAGATAGTGAAATTGTAATACCGAAAATCATCCATCGGTAACTCGATAACAGTAATAATATTTGAGTATTAAAGTATTACGACACGACCATTAATGGTTGAAATACCTAATGGGGCAGACTGAAAACATTATTTATATATACTCGTATGTAGTATAATAATAATAATAATTATTATTATTATTATTATTCACCATATAAATTACCAAACATGTTTTAAAAACAACAATTTATGATTATTTATGCCACTTATTATTTTAAATACCAATTACTGAAGAATTATTTACTTTTTAAAAAAAAAAAAAACCTTGAAAAATAAATTATAAATATTAAATTACAGAAAATAAATTAATTTTTAAGAAAATATTTAAAATACGTAATTGTTTTATGCCACGTAATATAAAGAATTGTTTTTTTTTAAAAAAAAAAATTTATAAAAGAAAATATAACTTACCTTAAAGCTTTTAAATGACGATACAACATAAGATGAACCATCTTCTAATTCATCTAAGTTAAATTTTCGATCACCATCCATTGAAAATATATAACGTGCACCTCTTGGTAAATCCATTTTTGGTGAAATTTTATCTAACAATGCCTCCAAAGTAATAATATCACGACCAGGTTTAAAGCGATATTCTACGCCAGGAAAAAATGGGTCACCATTACGATAAAATAAAACACGTCGTGCTTTCCAAAATGAATTGTTATTAAATCGACTATTTTGTATTGCATTTGAAGCGCCAACACCACTAGCACCACCACCACCAACACCACCACCACCACCACCACCACCACCACCAACACTACCACCTGTACCAATCGGTCCACTTGCACCTGATGCAATTTCCGGTTTTGATTTTGAACGACTCATTGAATTCGTTGTTGTAATTGGTAGTTGTGAAGAATTTTCACTCATATTATCCATTAATGTTGGACTCGGTACACGACTTGTTGAACGAAGTCCCCAAAAACCACCATAAACTTCACCACCGCCTCCGCCACCACCACCAACAGCACTACCACCACCGAAACCACCACCACCGAAACCACCGCCACCAAGACCACCACCTCTACTTGGTGGTCCACTATTGTAATTATCACCACCACTATAATCTTCGTCGTCTGATTCAGTATTTTTTAAATGATTATTATTTGACGAAATATTATTATTTATATTTGATGAATTTTGATGGTGATGAATATTATGATGACCGTTCGACCCAATTGTTGTTGAAATACTGGCACGTGGAGGCGCAATATGACCCATTGAATGCATTGCGTCTGCGTTATTTTCATTTGCCATTTTCTTTGATGGGGTACGGGGTTGTTGTTGAATATTTTCCACACGAATATTATTATTATTATTGTTGTTATTGTTTGTTATTGCCTCGTTTTGCTCTGAATATGGTGGATGTTTTGTACTTGTGGCTGCGACTTTTGATGGGGTGGTTGTTGTTGATGCTACTGCTATTGTCGATGATGTTGCTGCTGTCCCGTCTTGTAAATCATTTGGATCAACATTTGAATCGAAATTATTTTTTCCTTGAGATTCAACCGATACCTTTATGTTTGTGGACATATGAAGAAAATTTTATTATTAAATTATACACTAATATTACGTAATATAAGAAAAATATTCATATATAAATAACGTATTAGTTTATATTTCACAATAAATGAAAATCTTTCATGCACTGATTTTCATTAATTGAAAATCATTTTCTTTTTACGGAAAATTTTAACATGAAATATTACGTTAGATTTTATATCGGATGTAGGTTCGAAGCAGCTATATAAAAATGTGGATTATATTAATTAGTCTATAAATAAGCTAATTTTACTTTCAATCGATCAAAATGATTAACTATTTTTTACATAGTCCTTTTAGTAATACAATACTACTACAGAAAGAAGCGGTGATATTCTTAGCGCAAAAATGACAATCATTAGACCCTATTAACAAATAAGCTATTTTGACGTATCGTCACTTCATTAACACATGAACAATTTATGAGTATAAACGATATCGAAAATTTTCATCAATCCTTACCTATATATACAGTGATGCTATCTGACAAGAACAATATTAAATAATTTGAAAATTAATGGAAGTTGCTGGAATCAAACATATGTGAGTAACGTACCAATTATAATATTTGTAACAATTTTTAAAATAATGAAACTTCGTGGCGTAAAATGACCAAAGGTACAGAAATTGCAAGAACTTCGTCTTGTAATTCAATCAATAAGTGTCAAAAAAATGTTTTTAAAATTGACCTTACAGGAATATTTGAAAATGTTAGGAGATCTATAAAAAGGCAATTGTAATGGTAGAATCTTCTTCTTCTTCTTCTTCTTTCTTCTTCTTCCTTGCCTTTTTCCTTATTCAGGGTCGGCCCTCCTACTTCTCAATCTA
>JANSTX010030876.1:6132-16790 GCA_027564355.1 Penthetria funebris | reverse complement strand
ATCCATGTTATTTATCGTAGCTCACAGTGCAAACTCTACCATCGTGGAAACCTTGATAATGTATTCAATGTATTGTACATACAGATGTTAAGCGGGGATATGTATTTTGTCGCCAATCTTGTTTCCACTCATCTTTGGCAGGAGATGGGATCTAAACGCATATATCAAGAATCTTTTCGCCAAATACAATATCAATTGAGGATTTGTGGAGATTGTCGGAACTTGATGCGGGTGGACTCAATTGTCAGACGAAGAAAATTTGATTTGGATTTTTTTTTTTATGTTAATGTTAAAGTTATTCTTTAGGGAATGGATATCCGTTAATGTTCAAAATACAAAATAACTTTTTATTTGCTTATAACGACCGGAGGAGGCAGGAATTTGTGATCATTTGATTTAAATGCCTCAGAAATATTGTTCCACAGACGAGAAGTATACGACATAAACGTGTCTGGAAATTTAATAGTTCGACCAAACGTGTATTCAACGCTAGAGTACCAGTCTATATATGTGAGTTGGGCATACACAGAGGCGTACACGATTCAATGATATCGCAATATATGGTCGGAAATAAAATTTTCAGGGTTGTAGAAGATCCGGTCAAACCAAAATAATGGCGAAGAAACTTGTCATTAACACATTAGCTGATAATATGGTTCATTTAAGACGTTTATTATCCAACTTAAAAAACTATTCATTTGAAAAAGAAATTAATTATTTGAAAATATTTTTTTTTTTTTCATTTTAGATATGTCTCTTAATGGTTTTACAATAAATGAACATGCCATTGGATTATTATTAAATAAAATACCCAAAGTATTAGTTTCAAGAAAATTAACAACATATTTAAAATCATTTCAATTGGATGGTATACAATTTTTATATAAAAATTATCAACAGGTTTGTTCTTTTTCTGTTCTATTACTCGCCTCGTATGTGTGTCAAAATTAATCGAGTAATTAATTTAATTATTTATTTATTTTAGAATAAATCGTGTATTCTAAATGACGAATCAAATTTAGGGAAATGTGTTCAAATTGTTAGTTTTTTATCGATTTTATTTGAAAAACCACCATTCCCCAGTTGCCTAATTATATGTAAGAATAACCAAAGAATTTACCATTGGTTATATCATTTGGAAAGTCTCACCAATTTAGAAGGATATATTTTACAGAGAAAACATAATAGTGTAAAATTATCATCAATTTATATTAATTTAATTGAAATTAATTATTTAACTGAAATTATTAATTCATTAACAACAAACAATATACAATATTTAATTGTTGATGAGACAGGCGGCGATGATGATCTTTTTAATTTACAACAATTAAATATTATTGAAAGAATACGGGCTACAAGTAAATTAATTGTAATTTCAAAGGATATTACTGTGAGTTAATGTGAATGTAAATTAAAAAAAAATTTTTTTTATATAATTGAGATTGGTATTTGATTTTGTTCTTTCATTTTTGTTCGTTTTAGTTGGATTTAAAACACTTTTTTGCCATTTTAAAGTTATGCGAACGAGAGGAGATTACAAATTGTTCTGAATTTGTACAATTTACAAAAAAATATCAATTTAAAAGTCGTACTACTACAAGTTATAGTAACGTTAAAAGGAATAAAATATTAAATTTTAGTCTGTAAGTAAAAAATTATTATTAAGTTAATAATTCATTCTATACGTCACATGGACGAAAAGTGTGCAACAATGACTTTAAATTGCCAACCAAATATTAATGCTTACACTATACACGTGTAAAATACGTGAGCTGATCCGTAAATAAATTTTTATTGAATTCTGTGTGATAATTACATAGCTAATTAATTTGTATGGTATGATGTGTATTCATCAAGTCATTTCATTAAGGTTTTCAACTCCAAGTGGTGTCATTGCTAACTCAATCATAATTCATTTAATTTCATGATGTACAATAATCAGAACTAAAAGAAAAGAGTGTATATTTTCTATTTGTTGATTTAGGTAAAAATCATCTTATCAAAAAAAAAAAAAGCTAGCTTGAGAGTTATGCATAGCACTCTACTTTTTCCATTCGAAAATCTCAATTTGTAATTGTTTTGCTGAACATTTTATTTTACTTGCTTATTAAAAATAGTAATTTAACATCGTAGTGTCACATATGTCTGTGTACCTATGTGATGTGAGTGTCGAGATGATGGTGTTAATGTGGATATGAGTCCAGCGACATCATCTAATATACATGTAATATCAAATGTAAACTCAAATAACTATAATTGAAATTTGTCAACTGGAAAATATAGGATTAATCATAATTATTATAGATTTGAATATTACAGTAGTTTGTTATTCAGTTCTTTTTTTTTAACCAGTCAACAAACACGACAATGTTTTTAGCCTCAATAACACGCCATTATTGACAAATACCGTAACCGAGTTACCGATGTTAACACGTATAGGAACACATTGATTAAGTAACATCGATGATAGATGTCCAAACCATTCGTCACCCTGAGTCCAGCGACAATCTTCACAAATCCTCATTTGATACTATATTTGATCAAGAGTTAATTTGTATTATTGATGCTGACTTGGATTTGTGACATGATGAAAATCCGTCAATGTGCAAGTCTCGCAGTCATACAATTATCATCATCATCATCATCATCATCAGCTTAACCTTTAAACCTCAATAGCGTATATGGTGGCATTACGATGTTAATTTGCTGTTTAAAATATGCATGCAATGTTAAATGCAAACTCAAATAACTTTAATAGAAATTTATCGACTTCGGAAAATGCAATTTATACATCAGTTATACATTTGAATATCCCAGTGCATAAATAAATCCCCAGTTACTTACTTTGTTGCTGAGGTGTTTTTTGCGATTACTAGAAAACGACATTAACACCATCATTTTAGCCTTTCGAGCACACGCCATTACTGACGTGAATCGTTGAGGTCAATAGAGATTGAGTTACCTCGATCACAACCGACCACTTCATTCGTCACCATACTTCCTCCCTTTATTGAAAGCCGAACTGGTTTTCTGAAATATTGATTAGATCACAGAGTCTTGTGTCCAAGACTATTTCCGATATTTTAAAAGTGTACGAATTAAATTTGATACATCTATAGTTAGAGTAATTCTGTTTATATCTCTTAATTTTATAAAATGGTAAGAGATAGCGTCGTCTCCATGAATTTGGCATCGCACCTCTGTTTTAAGATATTAGTTAATAAATTTGCTAACCATTGATACCCAAAATCACCCAGATATTTCCAAGGATCTGATGGGATGCCATCTGGATCAACTGTCTTATTTCGTTTTATCCTTTTCACAGCATTTTCAACTTCCAGTGGACTAACCGCATTAACTGGTACCAAAATAGAATTTGATTAAAAAGTTGATTGAAGTGTTTATTTACTTCTCAGTCAGCAATCGAAACATTTTCAGTCTTATCTTTTATGGATTTGACATATGCCGTCTTTTCATCGTGCAGCAATTTTGTATATCTCGCGCCAGACTCAAGACGCTTATATCGCTAATTTCTGGCTCTATATTTAGCAATTGCTGCCACATTTCTTGCTTCCCGTTTTCCTATTTTATACATTTCTAAATTGTCACTAATGCTAGTTCTTTGCCAAGTTTTGCGGATGTCTATAAAATTTATTTTGATATCTGATTAGATAATGGTAGATTTTATTGATCCGAATTAGTATTGAAAATTCAAAAAGTATTAATATTATTAGTAACCTTAGTTTTATATTATGTAAATTAATGAGACTTTTTAAATTAATATTTCAAATTATTGTACATATTAAATTAATTTTTTACTACATATTTCCTTTTATTTTTATTAATTTTTAATAATATTTTTAGAGCAATGCGAAAACGTAGATATAATCATGAAATTGAAGACAGTTTACCGCTTGTATCACCTGATGTACGTATATTTGTGATGACTTCTATTATTATAATAAAATTAAAATTTAAATTATTTTCATTTTCTAAAACACATAGGTTTTTGAAAATTATTTTAATTCATGGAAACGGAAAAAATGTTTAGATTCATCAGTGACAATAGATAAGAGTGTTTCAACAACTAGAAAAATAAGCAATAAAAAAACCATTACAAAGAATTTACCACCAGTAATTAAAGAACCAAAACGAAATGAGAGTATGAAACCAATTTATGAAACATACACAATCTCACCATTATTATGTGAATCAGATTTGTGCAATTCACCAAAATTAAATGATGCCTTATTAATTGATGATGATTATAATGATGGTATGCAGATTTTTGATGATGATAAATTTCTTGATATTTCAACAAAAAATAATTTACTATTTCAAACATTAGCAAATCTTGATGAAATATCAAAACAACAAAAAAATAGTAGAACCGCAATTGTTAAATTGCCAATGGCAAACAGAATATTTAGTAAGAAGAGAAGTTTTTCACAACCATCTTCAATTAATAATTGTAATAATACAGAAGAGAATCTTTTACCAACAAAATGTGCATCAAATACAGAATACATAACAATGGATGATGATAAATATAAAACATCAGAAAGTGATAATAATGAATTAAGTAAAATAATCAGTAATGTTAATATCATCGATAATGAATTATATAATTGGAAAAATAAAACAGATGAATTTATACCAAATAGTCAACCAAAAATGAATTCATTTTATTCATGGCAATCGTCATCTTCGAATGGTTTAAAATCAATGAAATTAGATAAATTAAATAAAAAACATTCAATGGTCGATGTAGACATTAATGTTAATTGTAGTGATGGTAATCCGAAAAAACTGTCAGATACATTAATAACATCAACAAATGATGTACAAATTATATTAGATAAAAATATTATAATATCCGTATCAAGTTCAGCATCATCAGATGATTTTGAAAATAGTTTTAATAAGAGTAGTAAAATCTCTTCAACATTGGCACCGTCATCAATGGAAAATTTGACTGCATGTAATATACAAAAAACTGATGAGAATAATAAATTTTTTAATTCAAATATATTTTCATTATCAGATATATTTAGCACTGATGATGCTATTATAAATGAACATAATGAACGTAGTAATTTAAATAATAATAATAATAATAATAAATGTTTATTAAGTAGCAAACCATTAGTATTTAAAGAACAACAAAATAATTCGATTCTTAACAGTAATAAATTAAAATCTAATTGTACAAATAATAAGACTGATATATTTGAAATAACAAAAAATGATATATTTTCTAATGTATTGAAAATAAATTCAGAACATAAAAATCAATCGCCAATTATCGATGAATTATTACAAACAAAAACTAACCGATTTTTAACACCAAAGAAAACGAAACCATTATCAACATCATCATCATCATCATCATCGACATCAACATCATGTTTTGCTGGTTTAACAATAATTAAACGACCGTCAACAACAATTACATCAGTTACCACACCATTAACAACTACAACAACAATAACAGCAACCAGAACATCATCTTCAAATATCAATAAATTATTACTAGATAATAGCAATAAAACTGGTAAAAATAAATCATCACTTTCAATACCAATAATTGATTTATCAAGAGATGATGACGATGATAATGATCAAGATGATAATAATGATAATCAGATACGTAAGATTCTATCAGACACCAGTGAAATTGATGAAATTATACCAAATAGTCAAAATTATACAACACCAAAAAGATACATGAAATATAAACAAGAAATGACATTGTACAAGAATCCTTCGAGTGATAAACGAAAATGGTTTTCCAAGAAACGTAATAATTGTAGTATTGATGACAGAAGTAATTATGTTAACATTGATAATGATATTGATGCTGATTATGATGCAAGTTCATGTTTGTATAAACGGCAAAATAATCCGTTAAAAACACCAACTAAAACCATAAATTATCGTCGCAAACGTTTAGATTTTTTTTTTAGAAATGCAAATTAATTTTACATACAAAATTGTAAAGAATGTTTAGATATAGTTTTTAAGTTTTTAATTATAAGCTCAAAATCAGTGGTTGTGCATAAATTCTATACATACATTGTTAGTATATTTAATAATTTATCCATAGATAGAAAGAAGTAAATCTAATGGCTATATAATTTTAAATAAATTATTTTAAAATTAATCACAAAATTTCTTTAGTTATTTAAAACACAAAGTTTCCAATTCATACGCTTATCAATCTTTATAATTTACAGAAGATAATAAGATAACATCAACAAACATAACTATTTTCTAGAAAACGTTTTTTGATGCCATTAATTATGAAAGAAATGGAATGGATTAGCGATGACACAGGGATATCTAATAATTATTCACAATATATATTTCTAATCTTTACCTTTACTTTACACTATAGTATAGGTCACCAACGAACAAGTGCCATTGTTTACAATCTCTAACCACTAACCAGTATCCTCATTTCATTTTATCCTCTACCACACTGGTACTAAACTTCTTAATTATAGGTCTTCGCCATGTTGTTGTATGAAAAGACTGGATATTGTGGTTTATGCAGCTATTGACGAAAACATTGAATTTGTGACCGGATATTATTTGTCAAAAGAAATAAAATTAATGTGTTGGACGCACAATTACGTATTCAAAAGCCTGTTAGTTGATCACTTATATACAAGATGAAAATTCTCAGTTTAGTTCATTATTTCAATCAACTTCATTTCTATTCTAATTTCTAATTAGTAAATGTTCTGTTAGTTAATTTGATATACGGGTAGTACTGATTTGGATGTTACCGGGTAAAACAAAAAAGATGCTGATGATACTGATTTTCAATCAAATGCTGTTACATTGCTAATTTATTTAATAAAAAAAAAATCGTAATTTCGAAGCCATTTGTGACAGAATTCATTCCAATTGGTTGTGTACTTTGTAGTCCTGTATGTTCTTTACTATTTAGAGGAAAAGCATTTATGGACGATAATTTTTTGAAAAAATATATAACTACATCTGATGAGGCTAAACTACTATTGAAACAATTTGTAGCCGATCTTCTGTCAATTATGTACTCTGAATTACATGAACATTGTCTATTATGCTATCTATTAAAGAATTTTGTCTACCTGTTGTTCATTTGTTAAATCTTATTTTAACATCAAACAATCACTATTATGAATGGAATTGAACCGTTCGATTCTGATTCGTGGCAAGTTTTCCATTTTTTTATTGACAAACGACGAAAGGTAAGGATATAAGTACACGAATTTTTGAACATTTGACTGAAGTAATTTCGACAGAATGCAACTGTAACAACCGAGCAAGTCGTGTATTATGTGGAAATGCCCAAGTATTGGGCATAATGCTGACAATATTAGCAGAATAATTACCGTGGTAGTAATAAAAGTCACACTGTGTGTTCTATGAACATGTTTGAATTGGTAAATGGAGCGGTCGATAAACATTCTAAGCTTACTATTTGTTTAACCGCGCTACTAACGGAAAGACTATCACAGACTATGTAAATTATGGTGTGTGTTAGTAAATTAAAGTTAGATATGAAAAATTGCAAATGCCAGTCAATGAAGAATTCAAAATTTATAATGCAAATAATCGGCATACAAATTGATTGCCATTAATTAAAATATTATCAAAGATTACAAAAAAATACCTATAATTTGACTTAAATTATTAACTTATTATTAACTAACCAGATCTGCGAAACCCGTTAAACTACAATTGATCATATTAAGAAAAAAATACAATAAATTCACTAACCTGCATAGTTGAATGCAACCATCAAGTTTATTAGTTTTCTGTCCAATATGGTCGGTGTTCTCTGCGTGGAGTTTCAATCAAATTTTATGATTGTTTTACTTTTTTTTAAATTAATTTCAATTTAAACATTTACTACTTTTGAAATTTCATTACTTTTGCACAGTTCACTAATTGTCAATATACTTTCAAAGTGCACATAAATACTCTTCGAGGCATGGTACTCAAATAAACTCTTTGTCACAGATCACATACACGAATTTGCGAAAAATATTAAAAATACTTATATGAAAAGTGTTTTAAGTATAGCAAACATACTTGTATATGATTAAAGATTAATTTCACTTTAACACACAACATCTGGTTTGTTAAATGTAACCGACAAATATACAGACGTTGATCAACCTATATTTACCTCTCCAAAATATAGGTAACAAAAGTCTTGGTTGTGGACTTGGTGTGGACTTGGTCTTACCAACAAATTATATAGCTTTGTCTATGCACACCTCACACCTCTACCAAATTGTTTAAATCTTGAACCAATCAACTATGCATGCTTCATATTGTATATTAATGTAGTTTTCCGGTTAACTTTTAATATTATAACATATGTGGATTAAAAACAGTAAATTTACAAATTGTAATGCAACCGTAGGAGCCCGTCGAAATGATGACTTCTGATGTTATACTTGTATATTTTGTCAATTTTAAATTTGTTTGCTCGCAAATTGAGGTCATTGTATTTCTTATTTACCTACAATAAAATGTAACATTTTTAAATAATTTAATACTTTACTATAGACATTCGATGTCATATGTATGTTGGCAACGGCAAATTTAATATCGTAATGCCGCCGTATGAGCCCTTGATGCGTATAAACGTCATATTATGTTTTCATTATATTGTAATTTTATTTAGCTATTCGAATTTCTAAATTATTATTAATATTTCTTTTAATATACCTAAATTTATACCATAAATAAAAATCCAAACAAATAGAAATTGATTATTGAATATTTTTCTGAAATTGTAATGTTAAATTTTTCATAATTGCTCGCCTCTGAAATTCAACCTCTTGACGACAAAAACTTCCTAAAAATGGTGGACACTGATAGTAAACAGTTTCAATACAATAAGTATCCTTGCCAACAGCTGAGAATTTAAATTCTCCTTTTGAATTTACTGTAATAAATAAATTAAATTCATTTCAATTATTGATAACGCATAGATTTCTTGAAAATATATGACGGTGTCTCAAAATATTCAATAATTGTCTAGAGTACGAGCTATTTTGAATGATTAAATTGTAACATCAAACCAATTGAATGAATAAATTTGTTTATCAAAAATAATACATTGAAATTGAATAGCATTATTCAATTATAGCTGTGAAAATTATCTTCATATTTTGTTGCAGCATATCGCCCTTATGTTATAATTCGATATTAAAAAAATATTCATTAAATTCTAATTAATCTAAATTTCAGTAACCCACCAAAAATTATGATTAATTAGAATTTAATTAATTTTTTTTCGAATTGTAACTAGCGATATGTTATAACAAAATATGAAGATAAGTTTCACAGCAGACGATCTATAGTGTTCTTTTGTTAAATCTATGTTTACTTTATTTCAATAACACTAAACATGTGTGCGATCGTAACCAAAATTATAGGTTGCAATATGTTGTGAATAAACACCTTACTTAATAGTAGTTGTAACTTTACACAATACTCTATCCAATTATTAAAATCTTTGGTTGTTTTATAGGAAATTAATTAACTTATTATCGGTTAACATTTGATGCTATATATGTATAAGAATGTCCTGGTGACGTACAGATTAACAGGTTAACATATTGATGCATGATAATGATTTACTTGTAATTAGCTCAAAAAACAATCCACATTTAAAATGTAAGAAGTTTTTGTCAGTAATTTATGATCTGTTCTCACAGCACCTTTTGTTTATTTACTTATGTGGACGATACCGATTTCATAATAAACAATTATTTAAGATAATTAATGGTGGGTGAAGAATGGAGTGGCCAACTATCATCGAGGTTACTCAACCAATCTATATCTTCATGCGGTGTCACCGGTAACTCGATCACGGTATATGTCAGTAATGATGTGTGATCGAGGCTAAAAAAATGATGCTAATGTTGTTGACGACTAGTTGAAAATACAACTCAACAACAAACTAGGCAGCTGGGGATTTATACAACACTATACTGAAATATTCAAATGTATAACTGAATAATTATGATTGATCTTATATTTCCAGTTGGAAAATTAATTATTTTTTTTTCATACTAAAGTTATTCTTTAGGGAGGGATACCCTTTAATGTTCAAAACACAAAATAACTTTTTATTTGCTCATAACGATGGATGAGAAGGATATGAACGCAGAAATTTGTAAACATTCGATTTAAAAGCCTGGATACGGTAAAATTCAGGAAACACAGATGGTTCCACAGACGAGAAGTACGCGACATAAACATACCCCGAAATTAAAACGTGCGACCAAACGTAAATTCAACAGAATGCGAGAGTGACAACCGAGCTAGTCGTTTATAAAGTGGAAATACCCGAATATTGGGCATAATGCTGGCAATCTCAGCAGAATAATTGCCATTATAATATCTATGGAAAAGTGATAGTGCCCTCACATTGCGCCTATACTGAAGACAATCTATATGTGATATTGTTCATCACGTATAAGTCGAAAGGTTCGCCTCTGAATTCTGTCGAGAAAACCAGAGACCCAGTCTATATATGAGAGTCGTGTTCCATTAGAGCTTTATATATAATGGCAATATGTTCGGGATTAAAATATTTCTTACAACGACGCAAAAATCCAAGCCTTTTGGTCGCGTTTTTGGCC
>JANSTX010030865.1:0-14254 GCA_027564355.1 Penthetria funebris | reverse complement strand
TATATATGTATATCTGTCCATTTATGCGTTTGCCCGTCTATTTATGAGAATTTCTTGCAATCTCGAAGTAAAATTTCTAAGCCAAAATTGAATAAAAACAAATAATGCTAAGATAGTCATCAGTTTTATATGAAATTTTCGGTCAGACATTAACTACATGCATTGGAAAAGCCTTCAAATATAGTGTTTTTGGTAGCGTTACATTTAGTCTCCAGAATTTTTGTTGCTGAATAACTAAATAACTTATTTGCTTACAGTACGAATAATAATTTTATATAAGTTCTAACTATATTTATTGGATATTTAGCTGAATCTAAGAGGATTAAAATATTGATAAATATTGAAATATTGTGGTTACCAACTATCAACAATTTAGCCAGTTTAGCTCTCCTGACTAATTTATATTGTTTGAATTACTGAGATTGCGCACACATTTTTAATATTGTTACACATTTAAAGTTGACTCTAAATGTTACCGTTATTTTGTCTGCTATTAGCATTCAATCGACAGAAACAGACTTTCCAGAGATATCAGTGGCAATTAGACTTTACAATTGTGATCTATCGGTCTTATAGATAGCAAAAGCGGCGGATCCTTAATTCCTACCAGTCGTAAATATTTTTTTCAAATCTAGTGATATGAACACCATTGTACTAACATACTAGATTATAAATCGTGTCCGTTGATATCATGTTACAAAACCTATTCTGAACGGGTGCCACTTGATACGTATATTATTGGCGTTTGTTCATGAATTCAATTAATTATTATACATTTATTAACCTCATAATTATTACATTTACCAACTGTACGCAACAATGCTATATTATAAGAAAAAATATTAATCTCAGATTAGTAATAACGAATCTCAAATCATTGTTTTCAGTAACATATCTGACAGAACCAATTTGAAACCACATAAATTCTCGATTGTAAAATATAAATATAGTTTCAATGAATTATAATTATTTGAATAGATATTGTGAGAAATGGAAATTATTTGTTTCACTAATTATAAGCAGTAAATTAGCAGAACTTTGGAATTTAGAAAAATCAGAAATTGTGCACCATTAAAGCAGGAATATTTGCTTGATTTTTTATGTCTTCAAAATTTGTCAATAAAACGATATTACGTTTTAAAAATTTGACAAATTAATAATTGATTGTATTGGTTGTAATTATGAAAAGAAATCGAAATTGTGAATTCTTATATATTTCAAGTATATATTCTAATAATTCTTCTAAATAGCAATTGAACATTTATTCAAAATTCTATTTCAAAATAAGTGTGCGATATTTGATTTTAAATGAATATTATTTTTAGTAATGACAATACTTGCTTAATGGGTTGGTTACTCATAAAAAAAAAACAACTTATAAATTTTATGAAATATTTTAATTAAGCTTATGTTATTATTTTTTTCCACATCAAATTAAATGTGAAAAAATATCTAATTATTTAATTATTTTAAAAATTAAAATATATTCCGAACTGAATTCGTATTAAAATTTAATTTGATTGGTTGTTGCGATGTGAAATTGATCCCATGGTTGTGAAACTAAATTCCATTCATTTAAATTGGTGGTAACTTTTAAATTTATATGTAAGTAAAGAAAATAAATCGTTTATGTTCATTTATGTAATAAAAACAATGAAAATATTAAACAAAATATTTTGAAATTTTACAATAATTAACGAATTTTCAGACGTGACAACGTTGCATCGAAAATGTCCCATATTTTCAAATTGTTATGTCAAACAAACTTACAAACTTAAATTTATTATAAACAAACAAGATAAATATGATTGAAGTTGTCGTTCATATTTTGGTTTCAAACAAAAATATCCCTTTTACTTCGTGAATATTTTTGGCGGAATTTAATTTAAATTTTCGTGTTATTTTTAAATGCATTTTTCAACTATAATTAAATATTTTACAGTTAAGGTCTGGTGGGAAAAATAACTTCTTTAACTGTTATTTATCTATTCCAATTATAAAAGTGACAACATTTTTTGAATATTATAGTACCCCGTTTGATATTGTGTATAATGTTCTATGAACTTTGAAAGCGAACAAATATATATATATATATATGAATAAATACAGAGTAGAGATGTCAATTGAATTTGGAACACAAATTTTAACTCCTCATACCACGTCACTACCAAAATTATTATTTAACACAGGTTTTAAACTCTTTCTGTCCTCATGAATATAATTTTAAAATTAATTTGCATATAATATCGCATTTTCCATATGTTCATTAATTTACACTTAGTTTAAAGTCTCGCTATATGAAAAGAATATTCATGCCTTTTAAACTATAAGAAGTAATGTGATCTTTTAATTTCAGTTTTTTAATTAGTAATTTTTTGATGACTTTCATCATAATCGTTTGTTATACTATTGGGAATTAATCTTTTTATAGAAATATTTGTTAAATTTGAAACGCAGATGAAATGTTTTCAGAGGATTTACGTGCAATGTCTCTTGAACATAAAATTAATTGAACCGCTATATGTTTTAATATACAAACTGTTTGTTATGATTACTAGTTACCAGAATCGTTATGTATAATAGGTTGAACAAATCTACTATTATTTAATAATTTCATGAAAATTTTTGCAACTTTAATGTTATCAGTTTTCTTCAATTTTTGTTTTATATTAAAACAATAAAAAAAAAAATAACAAACTAAATAAAACTTGACATTTTAACATTATTCTATGCAAGGAATGGAGATATATATATATATATATATATATAATTTAAATATGAATAAATATTCTCAATATCGCTTCCAGACACGAAATTCTCATTATAACTAGCAACTATTGTTATCTTTGTACATAATGTATTAGTCTTTTATTGAACAGAAAATTCTGTATTCAACTGTAGTCAATATATATATACATATATACTCGTACATTATACCTATAAATATATCAAAATGTGTTTTATTTCCCAAAAACAACCCTCAAAATGAAAAGAATTTCACAAAAGATTTGAAAAAAGAGAAAATGAAAATATATAGTATAGAGGTAACAAAAAGTAAAATGCAAACAAAAAAATAAAGGAAAATAGGAAATTCTAAGCAAAAAGAAGAAAAACTCGAAAATCATCTTAGTTCTCGGATTCGTGATACTAAGCGTCTGCGCTACATCGAAACCAATCACATAAAGCCACCCCATTAAATATCTCATACCCCAATTCGTCTTAAATTTCTATGGTATGCCCTCTTTTTCATATCTTTTACTACATTATTATATAAAGAAGTGAAATGTGTGTAACTATATATATATATATATATATATATAATGTAAAAACAGCATCCAATTTTCACAACCCCTATATAAATATACCAGTATATGTATATATATCCCACTATAATGGAAAATCGTATGCTGCTACATGTGCCATATTATATACGAGTATATTTAGTATATAGTCGTCATGTACACAAGGAATTATATATATATACTCGTATATATGATAATATAATACAGAAAACAGAATATTTCTGTATACAGAAAATAAGGAAAATATACATTCTTTTATTTGTTATTAGTGGGAGAGTTTGCGAATTTTCCTTATATATTTATTACATAAAAATATATGTTATTCGTCTCGCCATCTTGATGCAGAAACACATCAAACTTTTTATTATACAAAAAGATATAATAATTATATGTTGAATAAATGAATCCTTTATTCAAAAAAAAAAATAGAACCCTAATAAGGGTATATATGTTATATATAATATAAACAATTATCTTTCATTTAAAAATTCTTTTAATGCAAAAAACTATAGACCTTCAAAGTCTTTAAAAGTGTTTCTTTTTAAAGTTTAAAAAAGTCATTTTTTTTTTATATATAAAGGAAGAACAAAATAAATGAAAATTGGCACTATTTAAATATTATAATTCTTAATTAATTATCAATAATAAAAATATTCTAAAAACTCATTAAAATTTTGTAGAATATGATAAAGAATTTCCGATGTATTAAAAAGAATTCATTCAAGAAACTTTTATACCCAATTTTCCTATTTATATTTTTCATATGCAGGGATGGTGGTGTTTATTGTTATCGATGTTTTATGTTCCTTTTTTTCTGTTTTTTGTTGGTAGTACATTGCTATTTTGTATATAATAATAATCATGTTGTTTTGCAAACGCAACAGGCACAATTTAAACACTGTTGTGGGGGTGTTATTGTTTTTACGACTGTTTAAAATGGCCGTCTGTCAAGGTTAACGACCTAAACTAACATATTAACCATATGTTTCTTGGGTTTTAGTTCATGTATTTATATATAAATATATATATATAAATATATATATATATATATATATATAATTGCTACCCAAAAATGTATATAAATTAAACAGTTAAATCTCTTTATATATAATAATAAGGGTATATATAAGGATAATGTATATTAAAAGTTTTCCATTCTACACCTGGATGTACTATTTCAATTACCTTGTGGGATTAATTAAAGTCATCAATGTAATTGGTTAGAGTGATGGTTGAAAATAATTTTACATTATTATCCTGATTTGTTGGTTGATATAAGTGTGTCGACTATAGATTAACAAATAATTTAGAACTTTTGTATGGCGTTAATCAATTTGTCAAATTAAGAGCCTGACTATATCAATAATATATTTAATTGAATTCAATTAAAAGTAAAGACCATTACTATATGTGGATGTGATTGAGATATGATCAATTCACAAAAAATGATTCTCGGTCTATCACGTATCGTACACGAGTGAATAAAAAAGGGATTTATAATTTTTGTGTCGCAATTGGTAGTTTGTCATAATTGATATTTTCTATAATATGTTGTAAAGATTATAATATGAAATCACATTAAAAATAAATACTTAATTGAGTTAATTTATTATATGTGAAATTTATAGCTAAAGATTTTTATTTTTTTTTTTTTTGAAGATTTTTTATAAATAAAACATAAGTCGGCAATCGCATATATGAAGTAGATTTTCTCCTTGTTAACAGAAATATAAAATTATACATTAAAATTTATTATTACTTACATTATTATTCTGAATTTTTCCCTATATTTTCTCAAATTTTTTAGACATCTTTTTTAATTTTTTTTTTTGTTTTTACTTAAAAATATATATAAAATATTATAAAGAAATTACTTAACCAGTTTTTCGTTTCTTAAAATAAAGCACCCAAAGTATTTTTTTTTTTTTCGTTTTTTAAATATTTTTATATTATTATTTTTTTTTTGTTATTTTAAATTCAATTAAAAGGAAATAAAAATAAGAAAAAAAAAGACAAAAAATAAATAAATATCTCTTGTATATAATTGTAATTTCTATTAAAACGTATTAAATGCTTCCCCCACACAAGTCAATTTAAAAATTAAAGAGTCGCCAAATTTTTGTACAATTTAAGAACATATTGCGGTACATTTTATTTTGTTTTTATTTTTATTTTTATTTTTATTTTAACATAAAACAGGAATTTTAAAAGTATATATTAAAGAAATCAATTAAGAAAGAAAAGCAAGGTATTATTATACACTCGTGATTTGTATTAAAATAGTTTTCCATTTGTTTTTTTATTTTCTTTTAAAATTGTGTCTATTTCCATATCAAATATTCATATATGATTTTTGAATTTTAAATTTAGATTTAGATTATGGTCTATGTGTCAGACCATCAAAATGATCACTTAATCTTTATGCATGTATTTTTTTTATAATTTTTATAAAAATAAAACTTTAAAATTATTCAGAAATAGACTAAAAAATTAAATTAGTATATATATATACCAAATTCAGTATTTAGGCTGATTGTTTTATAGCTAAATTGCATAGGATAGACTTATGATGATTTTAACTTTTTAATGTATTACTAAATTAGTGCAAGATTATATAAAAAGTTTGGGCAGCAAATTATACCACATTTTGTAAATTTTTTAAATTTTATAAACAACAAAAAAATTTGTTATTGCGTTGTATCTACTGGTGACGAATGAAACTAATATCTTGAAGTTGATCAATCTATATTTAAATATCACGACAGCACCGGAAACTCACGATCACCATATATGTTAGCTTAATATGGCGTACGATTGTGGTTAAAAATATTGTTATTAGTGTCTTGTTTATGGATTGGATTTGGTGAATAAACATCTTACCAATGAACTAATGTAACTGTATATTTAACTTTATTTTAGAAACTAGTGCAGTTTTTTCGGTTGACAATTTAATATATGCTACATGTGTTTTGGGAATTGGGCAAATTAACATTGTACATTCATATGGGACGTAAAAGTTAAGACGAAGATTATAATGTATCTACTATGGTGTAAAAAATTTATAATGTACAAGGTGAAGCACATATTCAAGCAATTACAGTTATTTTACATGCAGGTAATTATACAAATTCATAAAATACCAAAATATGTACTCAATAATGTACTAAAAATTATAACAGTGACGTAAAATCTAAATTAGTAATAATTTATTGAATGAATCCGTATTGATTGTTCTTAATTTAAGTAAATGGTAAATTTAAGCATATTATAATGGTTCCCAAATTCAAGAAATATATTCTTAATTCAATATGTTTTTAGAATTGAAGATCAAAAATGGTTTTCTAAATTGATCTCAATATTAGAATGATGAAATGAAAAGGAACAGTTAAGAATCGATTTGTCTCTTCTTGTACCATTCTTCTTTAAAGCTAGAATTTTCTATGTCATCTATACAAGTTAGAGTTTCTGAAATTGTCTATTTTATGTGCAAAACATTTTTACTGTTATCATTTAGAAATCCACCGAAACATTGTAATTAGAGAATTAGGTGATAAGTGTTTTTATAAGTTTTTTTTTTTCCGTATATTACTTCTTTCCTAGACATATCCCTTTTCATCTTATCAATTTTTTTTTATTTTTCACCTAATTCACCTTTAATGTGTGTCTATGGTATATAAAATATGTATTATTAGAATCGATGATTCAATGGGTCACATACATATTTATGACAATTTCGAATAGTAAATTGTCGTTTGGTGCAGCAAATCAAATAAGTATACGTTTTGACAAAAGTGCTCATCTTTTTCTGGATACGTGCATTTAATTGTCTATAGTTACAGTTAATAATGTAATTGGTGTGATTACGTATGTTATACTTCAAGTGTGAAATCGAGCATAAATACATCAATAGAAATTCAATAAGTAACTTATACAATATGGTAACGAAATAAAGAAATAATCCTTTAAAAGAAATATAACCGAAGATTCCGAAGAAATTGACATCAACATTTCAAATGAGTAATTGTCAGTATATAATTTCTAATTTGAAAATTCGAATATAATTAATAAACTAAATTAAATGTATAGTTTTAAATGCGGATGAGCATATCATAACCCTTAACTTACATACGACATTTATATATATAATACGAAACATATACATAATATTCCATTTATTTGCAAGATTTGAGATAGTTTCTGTGCTGCAGAAGTTGCATAAAATTGAAATATTATCATGGGACATTGTAAAATAAATATGATTAAATGCAATAACAGCAGAAAATCCTTATTTCTATTAAAATTTGTTCCAGATGAACTTTTACTCTATATTTTGTATTATTATGTAGAATAGAAATATATAGCAAAAAAAAAAAATGGTGTTTAATTTAAAAGTTTGAATTTCTATTTCATTGCAAAGAAATTGAAAATTTTGGTATCAAAAAAAAATTATCTATCGATAAAAAATCACAATAATTTGTTAGCATTCTTTCCACTTGTATCCATAACTATATAAAACGTCATTCTTTCTAATTAATTCACAATATTGACACATGCTTTAAATAATAGTTAATTAGCGATTATAGGGTTCTAAATATTCCTCATAAATTGAATTTATCACAGATATGAATTAAACATTAACATCATCTGCGACTTTGACGTTTTATGTCGCAATTACTAATAAGTATAATATGTTAAAGTGTGTATTCATGTCTTATTATATAATAATATTACAAATTAAAATTAAGAGTTAATGTCAGGATTAAAGCTGAAAATGGTACCGCGCGGTTACATTGAAAGCAACATGTTCACCCCTTTATTTATTGACCCTCTATTTAATGAGATTATGAGTTATTTTGCTGATAAATACAAGTATAACTATATATTTTTCATGGTAATAGTAGTTCTATATTATCGAATGCAAATTTGGATAATTATAGCAATATTTACAGATATTGCGAGAAAATAATTCAAATCATCTTATTCTGGGTGATAGTGATAGTGGTGTATTCAAATCGATCCATTATGGTAGTAGAATTAACAAATTTTTACATTTCAATTTTTAATTAAAAATAATAAACCGAAATCGAAGCATTCGATTAGTGTAATAAATAATAATATATTGATGAAATAACCACAGCAAAGTATCAAACAAAAATGAATATTTAAGAAAATATACAAAAAAAAACCCTATTTACGTATTGTCTATATAAAGTAAATTATAAATAGGGTTGGCTTTTATTCAATTTGCTTCGATTATCGAGTTATGTTTTCGTGTGCATTCCCTCAATGCAATATTAGACTATATATACATATGATTTAGGGTGGTGGCAGGTTAAGTGTTATTATTATTATGTTATACATAATATATAATTTGGTATGCATAGGGTATTATTTATATATCAGTAAAGGGAAATCATCAAAATTAACACAATTAATCGTCATATTGATTGAATAACAAGTTTCGTGTTAAATTCCATTTAACTATTAATCGTTATTTATTCATTTAATTTTGATTAAATGCATAAGTAAATTTTGTTAATTGTTAATTTTCAACCATATATGTACTAACATCACCACAGTTACTATGGTTACTATTTTACTATAAAATCTAATAATTAACATAGAATTTATATTGTGAAAACATAGTAAATATTGATATCAAATTCTAGGCAATATTGCTAATAATATATGCACAAAATTTCTGTTACATCGAGTACCAAAGTACATATGAAAGTAGATAAAAGGCTGCCATAAAACAGAAGAGGTCATTTAAACTATTACTGACCAAAATACTATGTGTATTTTGTATTTAAAACATTATTACAAGTTAGTTAATTTTTATTCATTGTACGATGACCATAAACGTATATTTAATGTTCTGTACAAGTGGATATTGTATTTAACTTTTAATTTGTATTTTTTATTTATTTTTTTTTTTTGCTCCGATTAACCATGAAGATCATAACATATACGCAATACAAAAAATATTAATTAGCAAACAATATAAATAGTAATCTATATATAAGTAAGGTTGCGGTGTCAACAAAAAATATTTTAATGACTTCGACTAGATTGAAAATAAAATTAAGTACGAGATTCGACATCAATTCATATTCTGATTTATAGGTGGCGAATGAAGTGACATAATAACATTCTAGTTACATAAATCTACGTGGTTGCATACTAGTGGCTAGACAACAATAATGTCAATTTTAGGCATGTGATCGAGGATAAAGAGAGGGGTATCTGACGTCATGCACTAACTCTATATAGTGAATTATTCAGGAATAGAATTAAATAACTAAAATCAATTCCATATTTTTTATTTGGAAGTCTCAATTTATAGTTGTTTTCATTGATATTATTATTAGTTTACTTAAAGTTAAAATTTATTACAAAATTAAAGAAAATTAAGTGTCAATTTTTAATTATTTTAACGAAAGAAGTGAAAATTTATTAAAATTACAAAGAAATAATTGAAAACAAAAATAAAGAAATTAAATGGAAAAAATATGGAAACTAAGAAAATATTACCAATTTTACTGTCGATTAAAATTAATATACAATTACATGATTTCTTTTAAAATAATTACATGATTTCCTTTCAAATTTTTATAAATTTTTGCTTATTTCCTTTTAATTTTATTATCCGTATATGAATACATTAGTATTTAAATTAATAACAAAATTATTGAATTTGTTACGTGCGCATTATTTAATTTAATAAGGACGCTACTTATTTATCGAATGAGTTTTGCTTTTTATTACATTGTTTTAAACAGAAGTTCAAAGATATTTTACGTGCACATTTGTTAAAAATTAAAGATAAAGTGGACATGAAAAAATATTATATAGTGAAATTAGTGCATAATTGTTAATCAGGACATATTATTGTTAGATTCATTTTAATATATTGAATACGGGAACATTTTTAAAATTTTAAAAAAAGCGGACATGGAAAATTATTATAGTGAAATTAGTGCAAATGTAAATCAGGTTGTCAGATTCATCGCATAATATATTGTATATATATATATAATAATAATCTTTCAGGATTTTTCATCGTCGAACTAAATTGAGCGACAGAATACTACTAGAACATTGTTTTAATTTTTTAAATCCATGACGGTTTTCTATCTGTGTGATGCTCTGTATACCAATATTGCATTATATACCAATACATTTTACTTCGTATTCCACTTTGATTCCACTTTAGACGTTACAGCCACTGCTACTCTGATTACCGACTCGGCAAATTCGTTGTGACTTAGACTCCGCAACACCGATTCCACAGTATTGCGTCTTCGTTAAATTACATATATAAACCATAATGGTTATTCGTTCTTTGTAACCTAGTTTTGCATTCCTTTATTAATGTTTTGATTCATTTTTAAAAAAATATTCTACAATAATATCTAAATAAAATACTATTTATATATTTTGGTCTGTAATTATTTTTTCCCCAAAAATATTGCCATACAAATATCCATCATATTATCCGCATTTAAAAAAATTGAACTATTTATAATTACTTTTCATCGAAATTTTGTCGACTTTATTATTATTGATAAATATGAAATTTTTAAAAGAGAAGAAACTACACGACCCTATAAGTTGACCTAAACATAATTTTATTTCAAAATCCTTCTACACTTTAATCCTTCTTATTATAATACATATTTCAAATGCCATGTTCAATAGGGCTTCAAATTGATATTAAAATAATCCTCTTTTGATATTATTTATATGGATTCAAGTGAAATTGTCTATATGCAAATGATTTGTTTTTATTCAAATTTTAATTCTATTCAAAAGCAAAATTTTATCCTGATGTTTAATGGTAATTTTAAGGTTATGTAAATAGGTGATTATATTTTAACACCACACTGAATTTTGATAGTATTTTCTTGTTCATTTACCCATTTTATTGTGTGGTAGATTTTTCCCTTTGAACTTCATATATAACATTTATATTAGTTTTAATTTGATTATAAAGTAAATTTATTAGTAATTGAGGTAATTGATTAGCATAGTTTTTTTTTTTTTTTGATTTAAAATAAGAGAATTTGTACATTGGAAAGGATTTTAGAATTTATTGAAATGAATTTTTAAATGCGAGGTTGCTAATATACGTAAAATTTAAATTAAAATCATATTTTAAAGCGACAAATTTGTAATAAAATAAAATATTATCAATTCTGATGTTCTTATGTCTTAAAATAATTTGAATTGTTAACCAAAATATGTGTATTTATAAGTTTTTGTCTGGTTACTTTGCAAATACTGACATTAATACAGTCGGAATCGGACCGGGTAATCCCGGCGACATAAACCTATTACCAAATGAAGTGAAAATGGAAAAAGTGATTAATTTTAATAAAGAATGAATATGTGACCTAAATCGCACTAAAATAGAGTATTACCGATTCTGAAATCTTTCCCTTTTAAAAAATTTTTTTTTAATGTCGTATCATATCAACTAAATGAAAATCCGTCTAAAGATGATGATGGTTTTAAAAATTCTAGCAAAAATCAAAATTTCGTTGTTAATTTTCATGAATTTTTGCACATACAAAATTTGTTGTAAAAAAAAATTATAAAACATAGAAAATTATTAATTTATTTAACGGATTTATAATCAAGATAAATATGAAACAGAGAACAACAGAAATCAGTTTATTTTTTTGCATAATCTCATTTTAGCTCAAACACCGATATTCCAATCTTCATTCGTAATAATAAAATTCGTTGAGTTCTGCAAAATATTCTCTTTTCAACTAGACACTTTTACATGTTCGGAAAAAAGCAAATACTTGCTAAGTGTCAAATCTAGAGAATATGGTGGAAGAGAAAGCATTTCATACATAGCGTAATTCGTGTAATTTGGACAATTTAATAAAATAGCACTTGTTATTCTTTTTCTTTTTGATAAATGGAGGAATCAAGTAATGACGAATCATATGCATCGGTTATTGTTTTACCAGTTTTCTAAATAGTTTCGATAAATATTACACCATTTGCATTCCAGAAAATAGTGGCCATAACCTTTGAAATCACTTTTTGGAGATTCGACTTGTTCAGCTATAGTGTTGTATTGATTTATCCATTTTTCATCAAAATTAATAAATTGACGAAAAATTAAATTAATTTTAATTTTAACAAAATATTAAACAAAGGCACAACCATTGACTGATGCTAACAATATTTATATTACAGTATGACAATTGACCAAGTTAATTTCTATATGATGTGTTAAATTCTGGGGAGCCCACTTTAGTACAGCTTACGTTAAATAAACTATTCATAAGTGAAATACGAATAAAATTTGATTATTTTGAATCAGTAAATTTGAAAGTCTCATTTAACTTAGCACAGCCAACACTTGGAATTAATTTAACCAATTAAAGTCAATCCAAATTTGTCTCTATATTATTTTTTTACATCATATAAAATTTTATATTATCAATGTATTTATCATATTATTATTATTACTATTATTATTATTATTATTATTATTATTATTATTATTATTATTATTGTATACACGAATACGAGTATTTGGTATTTTGTGGTCAGTTTTTCAAAATTGATATGCAACTCTATGGTAGGCTTGTCATTTTAATGGTGATAAAAGTTTTGGTTAACAATTTTATAGCATTTTTATTATTTGGTGTTGTCTGTAAAAAAAAAACAACATATTTTTTGCTCTTTAACATAGGTTAAATCGTGTTTTATATCTTTTTTTTTTTGTTTATTTAACAACATATATATTTTTTATATATAATATTATAACCTTATGCTATATTTGCATATTTTGTTTTATGAGGAGGTAAAAACATAGCATATATTTAATAAATCAAATATTTAAATTCTTTATACAACTAAATTTATTTCCAAACAATATTTTTTAAAAGAATGAATAATTATTTCGAAAAGTCATACTTTTGATTTAATACTTATAATATATGGGGAAATTTAAAATTTTCGTCACATTGCTAACACCAATAATCATATAGACGTCACAAAATGTCCAAAATGGTAAATTGTTGCTCAAAAGTCCTCATATATTAAAATTTATGTTCATTGTATTTTTTGTTAGACATGCTTCTTTTAAAAAGTACAAAAGCAGATTTTCTTGGAAGGAACACAACTGAATTAATTGACCTGATTTACAAAATGGAACATTAATTTTCTAATCATTGTGATTTACTAAATGCTACACAAGAATGTCATTCGGAAACTTGTTATGAATTACTGACTTAAGCATTATAAAACCATGTAATGACTTAGTTACACTTAACATATGTTACATTAAAAGCAATTATCAATCTAAAAATCTGTTGATGATTTCAAAGTAATTTAATCAAAACTCCATACAATAAAATTCAATAAACTAATTTATATTCAATTAAATACTGCTACTCATAGATTATATTTATACAATTCTCGTACCTACAAATAAACATTCACTTGCATTTTTCCAATATTTATTTACGTAATTTTTTTTTTTCTACTACTAAATATGAGAAGTACATATAGTCATTAATCAGAATTTACACACGCGGTATTATATAGTATTCCCAGGATAACATTGATGTAATAGACATAATAAATAATGCACCCTGACGGTCATGTCTCGAATACAACTTATCCCTAATATCTATTTTCAACATTCTGATGGTATTACTTACGTAAACGAGTATATATTTATATATATGTTAATAAATACTAGGAAGCATAGTGGTTCATATTGAGTAATATGAAATATGTACAAAATCGTACAAATTTCTGCCGACAAAAGTGATTCCAAATACAAATCTCAAGATGATGGAGATTTTCTATTTTTATAGTAAAGTTTTCCTATATTAGGGGAATACTTACATATAAATGTATATATATATATATATATATATATATAATATATCTTTATTTCTGGTTCAAAAATATTTATT
>JANSTX010030843.1:0-14259 GCA_027564355.1 Penthetria funebris | reverse complement strand
TGTCAGCAATCAAAATATTTCCACTCTCATCCTTTATGGATTTGATAGAATGTATGTCCTTGCCTGCAGCATTTCTTTGCACAAAAATTTTGTTTTGATCGCCAGACTCAAGACGTTCATATAGATGATTTGTGGTCCTAGATTTGGCAACAGCTACCACGCTTTGTGCAAATTTTGTAATTAATCAAAGACAAAGCTAAATAAAAAATAAAAAATATTAGTTTATCACAAAAAAATTAATTTTTTATTATTTTTACTTTTTTTAAGTTGAATTTTGACAAAATTCTGAGATATTTTCAGAAACTTTCATGTGTGGCTACGCCACACACGAAGCGGTTCATGTGTGGCAACCGCCTCGCCGCCACACACAACTTTACACCCCTGTCTTGAATCATATTATAATTGTTTGATCTGATATCAGTTTAGCCGTGTTCGAATTGGCGTTAGTATTACAATGCACTTGATCAAGAATTCAAGACACTTCTGTGGTTGATCCTAACCTCGATCATTATTAGTGTACCAAAATGCATATCGTGAAATCCATTTTTATCTATAATTATATGGGTTATGGAAAGTTGATACTATGTTTAAGAGTGGTCAAATAAAACTTGACAATTGACTTAAAAGTTTTATAAAAACAAATCTACGACTTTGCGAGTACTTTTTACTGTATGGTTTCCGAAATGAGTTGATCAATCAATACGATGTTTCTAAAACTGTGCACATGTACAATTCAGTTCGAAAGCAGTGCGGTTGTTGCCAATTGTGGCGAATTGCACATTTCAGATAGGTTTAATGAATCGATGATTTTGTGATTTCTGTGTAAATTCAAAAAATTTGTTGGCCAAATTATGAGTATTATTCTTTTATATAAACTTTAGTAAAACAGTAATTACATTTTTTTTTATTGGAAAAACTTTACAAATTTCCTACTTTATTAATACAGTTTTTCTAGAGTATAAATAGCGGCTTCCTAAATCGAATAAAAATGTAATATGCCAATAAAATATTCATCTGATTATACTACGAGTACATATATATTTGGACACGTATTCTAGGAGAGAGTAAGAACAAGGATATAGAATTATGTTCAACTTATTAAACATGAATAACTCGATGTTCAATTGATTCAGTAAACAATTCTACTTCAGTTGAGTTAAAAATAACCTAACGTCCAAATAAAAATCTTGTGAATTTTTTGTTATTTTTTTTTAGCTACAATAAATAAATTATATATGATTATTCAAATAAAATAAAATCTGAACGATCCATTACCCATGTTATGTAATCCTTATATTGTGACAAGTATATCCAAATCCAATCCTTCTATACCCTTTTCAAGAAAATATTTCTCATTTCTTTAGGTGAACATCACGTAGACAAAAAGCTGAAAAGTACAACAATTCGATTTAAAGTTTACATAAGTTAAGAAGCCTTATTTGAACTTAGAGAAGAAACAACAACTGATACGGATGAACTTGTACTTTTTTTTATTATTGTAAGGAATATACGTACGAATATAGACAATGTTTTATTTATACTATAAAATAATTCATTTTCGATTTCTTTATTTTAAATTCACAGGACAAACAGTGATTAGTTAGTCAAATAAAAGTTTTTAGAATTTAAATTTAAAAATCTTTGAAATGTAGTTTCTTCCGTGTATTTACAAGTAAATCTTGTAAATTAATGGAATTCGTATATCACTTCATCCTCTGTTATGCTCCAACCATTTGATTATTGACGATGTCAATGCCAGTAATACATGAAACAAAAGTTTTATGGAGAAACCTTAAAAGTGAATTGAATTTCTGGATCAAGTGGTTCCAATGCATCCACATGATGGCCATCCACATCAATTTAAACTCGACGAAGAGTGGGGTTGGATAGCAAACTTGGAATTAACATTAAATTTCATCAACCTAATACATAACAATTATATTACACAAGAAATGTCAAAAAATCGGATCGAAATACACGATTACGATTTTTGTTAGAACAATGCGATAATAACTGATGCAGGTGACTCAACGATATTCGATGGAAGGAAAATGGAGAAGAACAATATCCTCTTGTGAAATGCTTTTGTTTTCTAGATAACCAACCCATGTGATTCACAGAAGTTTAGATTTTATGAAATTTGTGACCTCTGCCATTCTCTCATCAGCACACCAAACATTTTCCAAGTCTTTTGTATCCGGAACTTTACATCTGTTTCAACACCATCAAATATTCAAAACTATCTTTTTTTTCGCCATTGACTGAAGTCACCTTGGTCCTCTTTGATTGTTATTCTTTATTATTGAAATAGTAGAAATATTTAGTAAATGTAATTGCTTAATGTATGCTGACGATATTAAATTGTATTGTAATATAGCTAACCTATACGACTAGCACAATTTCCAAAACGACATAAACCGTTTGAGCAAACATCTCCAAATGCATCACTACTACTTTTCACATGAAACTTAATCCTATTGTTTCTGGTTATCACAAAGACGATCAGTCTCAATCTCGTAAATCTTGTGTACGTGATTTAGGAGTAATGTTTGACACTAGTCCAGTGATATAATAAGCAACAAACTTATTTATCGTATTCAGCAAGCTGATACCACGCCAGGTCTTGCACAACCTCCTGTTATCCTTTTATGCAATTTAATTATCTACCCCTCAATTAAAAATGCTATAGTTTAGGCAATTGTTAATATTTTTTTTCAATGTAAAAAATTCATTAAATTTCATGTAAAATGATCTTACTGTTCAAAATCTTCCGATGACTGCATCGCACGTTGCACGAATATAAGTTGAAACTATCGAATTTTTCAATAAAATCTCATCTTTGAACTGTGGAAAGTGATTGTTTCAAACGAGATATATGGAATGGTTCCGAGGCATGTACACATGTCTAATAGTTTGAACCAAATTGCTTATATTTGTTTTCAATGCTTTTGATCGACAAATTTTAAGAGCGTTGTGATCAGACATTCGACAGCTCCAGCTGACATGAACTTGCGCTTTAACGCCAGTTACTCACCTGTATTTGACGAATTTGAAAAAGTTTACAGAAATATTAATAATTCTTTCTCATATTTTAATAAAATATGGGAAATATTTGCTAACCATAAAAAAATAATATCAAGTATATATTTTCAAAGATCTGAAAGGGATATCATTGAAGATAATCGCCTTATTACAAACTGTTTAAATTATTACATCTATCTAATATTGTTTTCTTAGTCAGCAGTTATATTATTATCGATTTAATCATTAATATATCCTTGAACAGTTGTCTGCAACATATTCTACTGTACAGTAATACGTTCAAATATCTCTCTAAATTTTAACCTTTTTGTGATGTTTGATGTTTTACCACCAAATTTGCTTTCCAAAAAAGAAAAAGCAATTGGATGTACCATAGTGGGTTTTCAGGATTTTTTACAATACATTTGTCAAAGTCTTGTAATAAGATGATCATTTTCTTAAAGTAAATAATCGTTATTTTTTAATTCAATTTTGGTTACTAACAATCTATGCTGTGATGTAAGAAAGTAATCAGGTATCAATTTACAGTCTTAAAAATGCAAATTACAAATTCATATAATATAAAATATATGTCTGCTATTTTTGTATTTCATTATATGATCCTGTTTTTGCTGCGATTGCCAATTGTAAAATATTATCACCATGTTTATTACCTACTATTAGGCATTATTAGCATAACTAGATCCATATAACAAACATTAGAATTTAGATTTGTTTTGCCGATAACTACATTTTGATATCACATCGCATAGCAAGCAATGATGCACATAGAACGGGTTTTTTGTGAGAAATACTAAAAATTCCATATTTATGAATAAAACGGATACCATTTGTTTGGCATATGCTGAAATAATATTGTATAAACTAGCGAAACGAATAGCAATTAGAGCGGTAGCCATTGTTTAATATAGAGTCTGGCGATCAAAGCAAAATATACACAATTGCTGCACGAAAAAATGCTGCACAACGATATACATTTCGATCAATCTATAAAAGATGAGCGTGAATATATTTTGATGTTTTGATTGCTGACAGAGAAGTAAACAATAGGTGGAAAACAATACTTCAATCAGTAGAAAAAAATGCTACTAAAATTAAAGGACAAGTTGTATGCAACGACAATGAATAATGCTTCTGAATGTTACACTGTTTATGTATGTCATCCGGAGTGAAATTAAAGAGCAACTATATTTGAAACTTAATTTGAGCAGATTAAATGTAGAGATTAGCAATACACAAGGCAGAAAATTATGGAGAAAAACGATTTCGAATCATAAGGGCCGACCCTGAATAGGAAACAAAGCAACGCAAAAGAGGAAGTCGCGGGTATATTTGTTAAATTGTTATCGTTTTCATTTCCATTTGAATTTTCCGAACAACTGAACAATGCGATTCAACTCATTAGAATACAATGTGATTGAAGAAAAATTTGTAAATTCTATATCGTGTCAATCACATTTTTATTACAGAGTTCCAGATAAAAACTGGAAAAAAATGTTGCCAATGTTAATTTGATTACATTATACAATAAAAGAAGTTAAGTTTTATAATAATTATTATAATTTCAAAAAGAATTATTTATTCCAAAGATAATTTACATTTTTGTTGAAGAAAAACTTTTTATTAAAAGGAAATTTTCGAACAATTTGATATTAAGAAAAAAGATTCAATTTTACCCAATGTACCAATTTCAGTTGACTGTTGAAGCAAACGGAAAAATATGTTGAATTTGCCATATATGCGGGTGTACGTACTCGTATATGCCAGTTAGTATACATAAGAAAAGATTTTAAGAAGTACATAAATATTAAAAGTATAAAAATTGTGAATAGAAGAGCGCTCACGAGAGTGATAACGCTTGAAAAGTTTGATAAAATAGCTTCATGAAAAATATTTTCTAGTCTGTACATATATACATGAATGTGGTTACACTGGAGGAAACCCATTCTAATATTATCATACAAGTTCCCTATATGTACCTAAGGGATCATTCTTAATACACCCATTTAAATATATTTCCTATTCTTTTTATATACACAGTAGATAGGTGAATAGAATTTTTAGTATAATTTACATAATTCTTTAGAATTTAATTTAACACTAGAATTATTAATACATGGATAATATAATAATATAATTACTGATTTGGGTATTCAAAATAGAGCATATTTCTTTTTAGCAGTTCTTGATGTTTACTGGGTCATAAATCATTAAGGAGAAATGAATCATTAGCAGTTAAACTATTTAGCGACCGATAAAAATTTATTAAAGTTTATAATTGTTAATACCATCACATAGTTTAATGTCAACACTAAACTAGAATTAATAATTTAAAAAATCACTAGATTTGAAACAAATATTCAAAACTGTGAGAAAACTGCAAATGTACTTATTATCATCTAAACTTTTAAGCATCGAGGGCGCATAAGGCGGCATTACGATGTTAATTTGCCGTTATTTGCCAAATATGTATGTAACATCAAATGTAAACTTAAATAACAATAAAATTTACCTAATTTAAAATATAGGATCAATCATAATTATCCAGTTATACATTTGAATATTTCAATAGAATCTCTTTGACTGAGTTTAAATTTTTAAATTATTGGTGATTAGAAACACTTGTCGATGGTAGTAATATAATACAGATGATTTGGTAGTAATATAATACAGATGATTTGGAATGTAGTGATGATTAAGACTCACATGGGCCTCCTATAAAGTTTAGATATAGAAACATATGAGATAAAACCACCAATGTAACAGCGCAGATTTTAGCTCACGTCGGGCTTATTTTGTACTCGTTAGCAAAAGTATTGCAGAATGAAGGTGCTGTATTAAATTTAGTGTGCGTATAATCAGTTCGTTGATAAATGAATCTATAATTCTTCGAAATACTTTGTCTATGATTATATCCCAAAGTAGGATGTCATGCACATGTACATCCTACTTGGAGATGTAATCATCCTAATTTTCAAATAAAATACTTACTCCAAGTCGTTTAGAAAAATAATTTATTGACAATAAGTTTCCACAAAGTTTTTATTTCGCCTCAACCACAATATCAGTTACAACTTACAAGTATACTCTTTATTTTATTCAATAAAAAGTCAATAATACTTTTTATTAAAACTTTCAATTCGATAAATGGTTTTTCCTTGAAATGTTCACCAAAAAAGTTTCATTATGTTCCAAACTTTTTTCTATTGATTTATGGTTTTCTAATTAACGTAAATAAAATTGTATCTTCAAGTTTTATACGTAAATTTTATTGTATTATTTTTGAAGTATATTTTCATCACGAAATGGAGAAAATATCAATAATAATTATTTGTTGAAAGTTCTTCTTCGTTTTGCTTGACCTTAGGTCTATGACCTTAGTTGATCTGTACGTCTATCAGCTGTTCAATTATGGTTACTACATAATTTAACAGCTGATAGACGTACAATTTTTCAAAAGTTCCGTCCTTGAATCAGTGATCTGTAACTAAGTTCGCGTTAGCAGAAAAAAATGTCGTCAGTAAATTCTAGATCTTGAAGGCAACCGCTTAGACCCCATCTGTTATATTGAGTTTCAGAATCGATTGTGGTCATAAGATTCATGTAAGATTCAATGCAACACTATTATGTCACACTACGACCAATTACCGTATGTCTGCTTAAAACAAGTAATATACAGAATTGTTGTGTGTCATTCAATAAACCGATTAAAAATAATTCTTAATGCATTGATGTGATCTGTACAAGATCTATCAGGCCTAAAACCTTCGCCTGTTCCCACTTACCCTTTTTTAGCATTTTAATTATCAATGGAATTACATGAGACAACCACAAAGCACTATTAACTAAATCCAATATTGATGCAGTGCCATCCTAGTCGGTTTTTAAGATTTTGGGAGATATATTATCGGAGCCGCCTGTCTTAATTTTACTACCAGTACTTGAAGCAGAATCCGTAAATTGAAGTCGTTATTCGATCAACCGAACTCAAAACAAATTGAATTTCGGACATATTCTTCAGAAGTCACAAAAGTACTCATTCCATCTTTTCATATGCTGAATCGCATAGGAGATCAGCAAACTACAGATTGAATTGGATGTTCTGCGCTAAAGTTCTGTCTGATTAGTTTGGTCGCCAGGCAGTAAGTTCTCTCATTTTGTTTGAATTGTTTTAAAAATAAAGTATGCCGTGCACTTTTTTACCAATCTCATTGTGCAATTGACCATATTAGGTCCACAGATTCTGTTATTCCATAACATTGCTGTTGTTAATTGCAATCTTAATGTTTCTCCGCCTCCTTATTATTAGTTGCTGAGATGCTTTTTCAACTAGTTGACAAACATGACATTAACACCGTCTTTTAAAGCGTCGATTACACGCCATTACTGACATCTGTCGTGATCGAGTTACCGGTGACACCAAATGGTTTAAGATGGTAAAGTAAAATATGTTGCACTTAAGATATTGTATTTTGTTACATAGTTTGTGTATCTCAAAAATGTATTTATTTGAATCGTAATTTGTAAATAAACTGTTGAGTATTTATTGACAAAAGAAAATGGTGTTGTAATTTACAAAAGTGTTCGAGATACTAAATAGTAATACAGCTATTTCATTTACGTGTGATATTGTAGCGTGTATGTATATACAGTATCGCTAAACGGCATGGAGGTGGTTATAAAGCAATAGCAAATTATCGTCAGAAATAGTTCGACGTATACTGAACCATTGTTCAGTATACGTCGAACTATTTCTGACTTAATTTGAAACCTTAAAAGATGCAAAAAGTGACAAACTTATACTTTTCAATGTTTAGCAACACGTAAACAAACAAAGCGATATTGTGTGCTTTAACCGGCATGCTATGAGCAAGTAAGTGACTTCTTCTGTGATGGTCTGGGCGGTTGTAAATTAGAATAAGAAAGTGTAGCGGAAAAAAGTGCTAAACGATGCACTGATCCCTTGGGCAGAAAATTAATTTAGTTACAATCATTGAACATATTTCAACACGACTTTTCTATTTCAAAATTACATTTCACAGTTCATTTCTTTCTGATAATCGCCATCATACTCGCCCAGACTACATTAAAGTGAGCACTCAGTCGGGAATGGCAATGATTTCAACAGTCTCACATTCGTGCAGCTTGCATTTATCGAAACACTTGATAATGCTATCATCCACACCAAAGAGGTGACTATACATTGAATGCTTTCCAAATCATTTAAGTGCTTCTATTAACTTCTATTCGTTAATTGGTCTACGAATATCTTAAGGTTACTCAACCTATATTAACCTCCACGTGGCATAATCGTAATCACGAACACAGTATATGTCAGCTTTATGACGTGTGATCGTGACATAGTGTCTTGTTTGTGAACTTTTTGAATAAACAAGTCAATATTAACTTAGGTAGCTGTGGATTTATTTACCACTCTACCGAGCAACATATTTCAATGTAAATTATTGCATTTTTATGATTGACATTTGTGAGGAAACGACAAATGAACATCGGTTACACATCATTACTTACATAAATCATGATCAAGTTAAAGGTGACATCGCATGGAGGTAACGATATATTCAGATGATTGTCGACTACTCCATCCGTCACCTTTACTCGTCACTCATGAATAATAATGATATGTATTAAAATTTGTTATCCAATTTACGATTGAATTGCCTAAAAAAGGGATTCAAATGCAATTACAATAATTCATTTATTTTTTAAGCCGTTTAGGAAAATCACATTTTTTTCGATTGAATGCAGATTGCATGTGTACGAGTACAGAACAACATTGAATGTTTGTTAATCTTACAAAAATACAATTAAATGAAAATGATTTTGGAAACTTTTTTTGGCATATAAAAAGGGTACAAATAAGTTGGCATATACCTACAACAATTCAGACACAAATTTATATCCTTATATTGTTTTGTTATAATTTTACTATTGAATTTGTGATAAAATTGAATTTAATATCTGAATTTAAAACAGGAAATATAGTATTAAATAATTATATTTTTCCTCATTATTAAATTCCATATGTCCATGTGTCACTAATCAATTACTTCCTTTTATAACTACAGAGACGAAGAACATTCCTATTCACTATTCTCAATGTGGCAGCGTTCTAATCCTGACATTTACCACTACTAAAAAATTCTTCAAATCATTTGTGAACTTATTCCTTATTTGCTCATTACGAAGTTTAACAACATTAATGGTTATAGTATAGCTCTAAACAGTCTCAGTCATATCCTGTTTTGACTTAATATGTCCAATTATGTAATATAATGTCTACTAAAAACATTTGCACTTCAATATAAACAGGAAGGTCTAACAGAGAATTTCTCCATATTTTACTGATAGTTATGTGAGAGCATAAATTTTTCCGTTTTCGTTCCATCAAATCCCGATCAACTCACAAGAATATGAAATTTTTAAATTCCAGAATTATTGAGTTACCAGCGTCAGTTTTATCGATTTAACCATTCTTCTACCGTTTCAATGGCCAAATCGTGTCCCTATTTGTAACTTCAAAATTCAAATTCAAAAATCTTTAATTACATAAACTTGTTAAAATACAATATTTATTACATATTATGATCGATAACCATTTAAGAAGTGACAACGCATCGCACCCTCGATGCCTACACATGGTAGCATGAAATATATTGTTGAAGGGGATAATAAATGCCATGGACTGGTATAATTTGAATAAGAACTGAAACTGGAAAAACGTTTAGTATAAACGAAAGATATAGTGATATTGGGAACCTATAGTTCTTTTTACGCTCATTCATGCTGTTGTTGCGAGTTACTGACCAAACGCAAACATGACCCGGCAAATGATAGAAAGTTGGTTAACCATTGTGGTCATATAACTCTCCATTATGATTCATATAGTGCACATCCATTGGGAATTTGATTCTATGGTTCTTTGCTTATCGTCACTCTCGGCAGTGTATTTAATGATTACTGATGTATCACTAAGTCTTCTGGTTCCTGTTAGTAAGCGCATAACTTTGCGTTTTAGAATACGAATTCTTTTCATTTGATGTAACCAAGCAGCGATTGTGTATATTATTTGAGGATTTTGATCTTCTTATCAAGTTTACTTGTTTTTTAAGGAGTTCACCCATAGAATGCAATAAAACGAGAATAATTTTTGCAGTTTTATTCATGTGTGATTTGCATTGCATTGTGTTGGTGAATTTCATACCGAGACATTTTATGTAGTTAGTATTATTAGTTTATTACCGTTTACAAATATATTAATATTTCTTGATGTCGTTGGCATGAGTGGTCGTGTAATTTATTCAGTAACTCTAAATACTAAAGCGTTACATTTATTGTGGTTCATCTAATCATATATCTATTGCAGATATAAATTTATTGCTCTTGATGTAGCAAATATGTTGGAATGCGTTACATGTAACCCAGAACCCAGAACAGGCTAAAAGAATAAACGTTGCTAAACTTCGTGATGAGGGGGTAAGACAACGAATCACAGACGATTTGATGAATCGCTTGAAATGTGACGGCGGTAGATGAGACCGGAATGAGGTCGCGGGTGTATTGAGACAGTTTGGGGAGTACGTTCTTGGTTTCATTAATTACGAAAGAAAGAAATGGATTAGTGATGTCACATGGAGTCTAATAGGGAGAAGAAAAGAAATAAAGAATATTATTAACAACGGCAATGCGATGGGGCGACGAGATCTACATACACAATATAGTCAATTGGACAAGGCGGTTGGTAAATGTGCACGGCGGAATAAGCGCCATTTTAAAAATAATATTGAAGTCCGGCCTCAACTCGCTGCAAACTCAAATAATATGAGACAAACTTATCGACTGGTGGGAAAACTAACCAGAAGGTGCTTTAAAACTGAACATCCAATTCAATCCAGGGACGGTTTACAGATCTCAAACGAGATCCAACAAACGGAAAGTTGGAGTGAGTGCTTTCGCGAGCTACTGAATAGATACGAAGATCAGGTTGACCGAAGACGAGCTACAAGGCGATTCAGGAACTCTGTTCCAAGTCCTGGTGAAATCGATCAGGCGGCCGGGGCCGATAACAAATCACCAAAAATGTTGAAAGCCGACCTGGAGGCCATTGCAATAATATTGGATACCATTATTAGTGAAGTGTGGTTATCTGATGATATTCCAGTCCTGTGGAAAGAGGGGTTGATAGTCAAATTGCCGATAAAGGGTAACTTGGGTATGTTTGAGAACTGCCGTGATATCACCTTGCTGAACACGGTAAACAAGGTTCTAGCTATTATCGTGCACGATAGGGTCGGTCCAGTTTTACAAACAGGTATTCGATAGGAACAGGCGGGTTTTAGAACTGGTAGATCTGACATTGTGAATCACCACTGTATGTGCTATTCGTGGAATGATGTGAACTATACTAGGAAGTTATGGAATACCATGTAACGTGATATCGAAAGTTGTGGAATTCCGTGAAGTGTAGAGTTTTACATCGTGGAAGGCTTGGCAATGCTATTCTGTGTACATTCTGGTGTAAAACAGGGATGTATACTGTCGCTACTATTGTTCCTACTCATCTTGGACTGGGTTATGATCAGGATAAACTCTGAACCACATGGTATCAGATGTGGTTTAACCGGTCGACTTGAAGATCTCGACTTCGCTGACGACATTTGTTTGCTATATCAAACTGAGGCAGCATGTGGGTGAAATTAGAGCGACTTGTGAAACATAGCTCGCAGGTCGGTCTAAAGATCAAAATGTTTCAAAAACGAGACTGATGAAAACTGGTGCGTCTGAAAGATGTTCACTGGTAGACGGCGGGAAAGAAATAGATGAAGTAGAGGGCTTCCAATATCTGGGAAGCTTTGTAACAATTGTATAAGTTCCATACTTTCAATATATTCGATAAATTTCTTACTGTACAATTTTTCACACAATTTTAACAGAGCCGATGGAAGTGATATTGGGCGGTCATTACCGACAATTGTTGGGTTCTTACCTGGTTTCTAAATTGATACATATATATATGTATTGCTGACAATTTGATTAAATATTCCACATGTCTGGGCTTATTGTTGTTTTTGCAATAGAGGATTTTATGATAGATACAGCTATTCTGTTATTAAGAATTACATTGAATATTAGGAAAATTTATTGTAGTATCATTTATTCATTGTATCTACTGACAAGTAGCAAAGTTCAATAGTCAGTAAATTGTCAGGATATCAGTCGATTTTAAGCATGTTGTAAACAAAACAGGATACAAATATGATATTTTTTTTATGTTTATGTTATGTTTTGCAAAAATTGTGATTAAGTCGTATGTTTCTTGTAAACATTGTTAATATAAATCGTTTTCGTTAGCTATGTAGAGCAACTTGCATTGATGGAATTAGATGTTTACTACCAATTGCTCTTGTAATTTATTCGTGTTTGAATTGAAGTTTGTTCCAAACGATTTTCCTGACAGATACTACGGTGAATGTACTGCAAGTATTTGATCTTTTTACTTTTTGCGGTTGATACTGGTAAATGGAACGTCAATTTCAAATATGAAAGATCAAAATAGATATATTGTATAATATTAATTGAGAACCGAATAAACTCAAATTTTCCTTGAATATGTTAAAGTTTCGCAATTCTCTAAAATATTTGAACTTGTCAAATCTGAAAGAATTACATTATCAACTTTAAATTTGTTTTCCTTATGTAATATTTTTTTGCGAAATCTAAAAGAAAAAGTTAAATCAATTTCATATCCTTATTATCTCGCTTCATAAATTCCACTGAATATTGATAAGCAAAACATTATAATAAAAGCAAATATAAGAATAGTAACAAATTCAATGTTAAACCCATCAAATTATTAAATTGACAATATTTGAATATATATAACATAAACCAGATGATGGTTAATAGCTTCAAGACAATCTCTGAATTGCAATAACAACATTCACAGTTTTTCTATAATTATAATTTGCTAATAATACAGCGTTCTAATATGACTTCGTCTGATAACCATTTCTATGGCCTAAATAAGGGTCCGACAACCACTAAACCTCAGTTTCTATTTTTGTTTAATTCACATAGACTCGTTAAAGTACTCTTTCTGTCCATTTGGTGCATCTCAGTTGAGAACTACCATTATTGGATAAATTTGAACGTTATGTTCCTTAGAATTTTTCCAGTAAATTTTCTTATCAAACGCAAGCTCGGTAACATATAATTTAATTTGGAAATAACAATACTAATTGTAATATTGTCTATTTTGTTACTTCGGCGACTTTCCACCACCAATAACAAGATTGTCATCAAAATATCCACACGTTTGCTAAATGTCCACCATTATTGTTCATATTTAATGTAATTCCAGTAAAACTTTTGCATTAACGTATCCCATAGAAATAAAAATATCAAATTTTTTAAGCCCTTCAAGTATGAGAATAAAATCTTATATCTTATTGTCATCCATCCATTCTATTGTTACTACTTGACTTTATTGCTTAGCAGTATACCAACTTCAATACAATAATCCATATGGATAATAGCTTAACAGAAAACGCGAAATATGTTCACCTGTTAATGTAGATCTTTCACTGTTTTCCATTCACAATGTCTCGCTCAGCTCAAAAACGTTTATATTTCTTAAATTCGTGAGTCATTAGCGGAAGACGTGTGAAGGAAATGTTTTTTGTCGACAAATTCTGTTTCCCAAACCCATATCGTAATAAGCAATGTTCAGCCGGTAAGTAATTTAAATGCGACATTAAAAGATGGTCACCATGTTTTATTTTCGCCATTATTCAGCATAATAAGTTGTTTATAAAAATTATATTCAAATTAAATATTTGCTCATCACATTTCAAATTATTATATCATTGCGATTAAACAAATTTTATGATTGACAACTGGAACGCGTTATCATAGATAAGGATCCATAGAATCTGCTAAAAAAATGCAAATCCTGAAGTAGGGTTTTGCCAGGCACATTTTCTGCGACATTAAAATTAGGTCACGTAATTTTGACGGATAAATATAACATTGAAAACATAAATGTATGCTGCCCATTAAATTATTTGCTAATGTGTGTAAATTCACCTCTCAGTCTTCTGGATCCAGTTTCTGCTTCTTTCCTTCTTCTTCTTCTTCTTCTTTCGTTAGGTCATGGACCTGTGTTTTTCTAGGACATTTTATTTTCAGTTAATTTTG
>JANSTX010030832.1:0-14264 GCA_027564355.1 Penthetria funebris | reverse complement strand
CTAGGAAAATTCCAAAATAAATCATATTTTATTAAAAAATGGTTCAATCGCTAATGTACTGTGCAGAACAAATAGTTGTTCCAGAAAAATTTCCCAACATATTGAAAACATATGCTAAAGGTAAGTTGAATTTGCATTAAAATTTATCCAACCATAAATAACAGCATAACCATAAATCAATATTTAAAAAAGAAAAAAAAAATCCAAAAATAACAAATAAAAAAACAAGAAAATCGAATATATAAAATGTAAATAAAACATATGAGTACATAAATTCATTTCACTTTATTATTGTTTATTTATTTTCATTTAAATTCCACCATAAAATATTCGTTTAAATCAACCACAAGTTAGCTCCAAATATTACAATATTTTTTACAAAAAATACCTTAAATGGTACCTGAAATTAGCATCAATGACTAAAACATTATATATATAAGCACCGATGCCTTTTTATGCTTAATTTTAGCATTCACTACTTCATTATTTCGTTTTGTTGGCATTTTTAGACTTCGAGTGTTTCGAATAAAATGTTGATTTTAAATTTTACCAGCAATATAACTATAAGTTGAATCTATACTTTAGAAATATTTTTGAATAATATGGAATTATATTATCATTTATATTGAATTTCATTCAACAGTTCTATTCAAATTTAAATAATCGGAGCTTCTGTAGAATTTACATGATAATTAGCCATATTATGCAAACCACCAGTACAAGGTGTTGCCGCTAAATAACGTTTAACCTCATTCATAATTAAATAATTAAAAATTACCTTTACTGAACTATAACTATAAAATAAGGAAATACCCTTAAACTTTAGCATAGAAATTATTATAATTAAAATTACTTAAATTCGAGTAAATGTAAATATTTCTGTAAAATAATAATCTAAAATATTTATATATTATACTTTTATATACTTTATTCAATAATAAACAAAACAAGAAAACATCTTGTTTTTTCGTTCGATAATATAGTTTTTCGTTGTTTTGTTAAAGCTTCGAAAAGTTTCAAAAACCAATTACAAATATCATTGACATTACTAACATTTTTCAATTGTACAAACAGACATTAAATATTAGCGAAATTCATTTATATTGTAATATTAAATTATGTGAAAGTTGAAATTAATTAGTTGAATTCCCGATCAATTGCTTACTATAACGAAGTTCCCTTTGGGACCAGTTTTAAATTATCATCGTTAAATTAAACTTATCTCAAATCATAAGTGAATGATCGACGGATTTTTTAACTGGTACTTTTGTGAAAAACTACTAATTGACATTTAAAATTACGGCTATGTATGAAACACATAAGCTAAGAACGGTGTGTGTTATCAGGGAATCAATTTAGTATATGGGTTCTTTTTGTGCATTCGAAAATTTGTAATGTGTATTGCTAATATTACAATATCGCGATTTTACATCAACCGCTGCAGTATATATTTTTTTAATTTTCAATATGTCATACATTTTCCAACTTCATTTTCCGTTAATTTGAAATCGTTGTGGTAATTTTGTGTGTAATTTTCCTCCGTTTTTTTTTTTAGAGGATATACATTTATTTAATAATAAACTCATTATGATTCTAACCATCATATGTTTTGTAATTAAAATGTAATAAATTTTATATGGTACAGCTGTAATTAGGACACAACCCTATGATTTATTACGTTGGTCGGCCACTTATTTTAGATGTATGGCAACCGGTGTGACACCCCCAACCAAACCCAGATTGGAAAGAAAATTTCATTTTGAACATTTGACAAAAGGTTATCTGAAAATTTTATTGAAACAGGTAATTTATTTAGAAAACAAAAAAAAAAAAAAAAAAAATCAGTTAACATTAAAAATAATTTTCACATTTTCTTCATTATATGATTTTCTGTTCATTTATTCTGTTTTTATTGTACAAATTAATTTTATCAAGAGGGAAAGGAAAATTATTTTAAATTTTTGTGTTCTGTACCTAAATGTTAATTAAAAATTTAAATAAAATTTTCCTTTGATAATATTTTCTTTCAAGTATTTTTAAAATTGTAAAATGAAATACCAAATATATGGCAACAAAATGATAGTATCGGTGTTAGAAGATGTTTTAATTACGGGAACTGGTGCGTTAATTAAACAATTGTATAAGGGAAACAAAATGTCAATAAATGGCGTCAAAAAATTTGTGAGAATAAAATCAAAATTATGTAATATAAAAATTGTATGTCCATGTATAATTGAGGGAGCGGACAGGGTTAAGATCCATTATTCTGATGAGTTCATATATAGTGCATACTTCACCAATACATGGTAGCTGCTGTGAACAAGCTACCATCATCAAAAAAACTGAAGGTAAAACAGTAATTGCAATCAATTCCACCAACCTAGGTAGCTAAATGTGGACATGTAACTTGTGCACTGTCAAAACTTTTGAATTCCAAGTGAAATGTCAACAACTGGCGGAATGAATTGAAATACAAACGGACCATATAAATATAGCCAGTTTTAAGAGTAGTGTAAAATATGTAACAATTGCATAAATGTATATATTTATTTTATTGTATTAATTATGGTTTAGAGGAGATTGTCGAATCTTGAGGCGATGGACACAATTATTAGAGACATACATTTGATTAGTCATACACGTATAGGTTTCAAAATAATGATATCGCAAGCTATGCACTTTACTGTATCTACAGGGTAGTAGTAGATCTGTTTTGTAAACAACAAACTGACTGGAATTAGAGGTAGAATATAGATTGGAGTACAGGTACTAGCTAGCAATTGTCAAGAATGACGTTTATTCGTTTATGTGCTGTGCGTCAGTGTTTAGTGAAGGTTGATATGATGATATATTTGATAAAGTTAGAAATAGAACTAGATTTAGAATTTAGACACGTTGGTTTTCCATAAATATAACATACAGCTTATAGACTACGTAACTTTCATATCAAACGACTTCTGTTAACAATTTGTACTTCGAATACAATAATAAGTTTTCCCGATCATCGATACATTTCTGAAACTAACTGATATGTGGCGCGAATATCAAATTTAAATACTTTGCAAGTTCTATCGTGCATCATGCTCATTAGATTAGCGCTATCCCAAAAACTGAACAGATCTTGTACGTTTTGCCTGCCTTGAGTATTTCAGATATATGACGTATCAGGTGTTATATATTTTATGCAAAATATTTTACTATAAATTGATATACACTCATATATATGATTGTTATCGATTATTATTACATTCTCTTTAAAAGGTTGGCAAAGGATTTTTTATTGATAAAGATACATTATTTGAAAAATGGGAAGGAATATGCTTACCTGAGGTACTTATTAGAATTAATATTCGTATTTGATATTAACAAAAAAGGGAACGTTTTAATTAAAAAAATTAAAATTGAATTTCACTACAGGAAGAACTTTTAAAATATTTATCATTATGCCGAATGTTACATTATTCACAAATTCATTGGTTAAAATTATTTGCGATTATGGTCGGTTCCTTAACTGAGGTAAATGCTAATCGATCTCGGATAATAAACGATTTAATTTTAGATACAATTTAAATCAATTGTATAAAATGTTTATAGGATTTTAAAAGTTCATTAATTATGATATGTGAATTACTGACTGAGGATTTGGAAGGTGGTCCAAGTCCAATACCAATGTGGATGTTCGCTGAATGTTATAAATTTATAGCAAATTTAGATTGTTCCGAATTGCAAAATTTTGAGGATGGACGAAAAATATTGTAAGTATTAAATTTTAATTTATAGCAAAATTAAAATTATCGATAAATTGATTACAGCTAAAAATACTACATAAACAAAATATGGTCTATTTGCAGTAAAATGCATACATTATTTAAATATTACTCATATCAGCAGCAATATAAACTTCATGGATACTTAGTGTGACATTTGGATGAAAATCCCATTTCTAACATGCAATCAAGTTTAAATGAATAATTCAGTAAAAATAATTTAGAAGAATTGTGCATAAATTACCAATTACCTAGTATTTTGACAGTTGACATTCACACTTTATTCAGCCCTAATGACAAACCTTTAAATTAATTCTGATTGAGTTACTGTTGACCCTACGTGAAGGTAGAAATAGATAGATTAATCTAGGTGCTATTTGGTTACTTCAGATTTTTATCTATATCTACAAATTTTCTCACAGCCATAATGTACATGTTGACGCAGTAACGTAATTTTGCGTGAATTTTGAAATATATTTATCATTTTGGTATGGAATACAAGGGAGCATGTATCGTACCATTTATAATAAGTTTGCATATAAAAAAGCAATCCTATGACTTTCTAAATATTAATAGAACTTAATTTCTACATATATAGAGACAATGGTGAATTAGAAGAGATTGAAATTCTGCCAACACCACCAAAAGTTATTTACGCCAGAAATTTTATCGATTTAATATTAGATGAAACAAAATATAGTAATTGCAATTCAGTACAAGTAAATATTTTCAAACGCTATTAAAATTGTAAACATTTAACTTTTATCTATATATTATCTCAACTTTTATCAGGGCAATGATGATCAAAAACCAACTTCAGATAAAGACTCCGTTAGCAGCCATTCAACAAATAACCCACAAAATGATTTAACAACTCCAAAATCAAGTAATGTGTCACCGATAAGTTCAAGTTTTAAATTTATTGGCGATCTAAATGATCCGCAAACAGTAATTGGAATGACACTTGATTTTGATAGCATTATATTGCTTTTAAATGAGGTACACTTTTAGTTTTTTCCAATTCCAAGAACATTTATATGCTAACTTTTTCATTTTAAGGCACAAGATTATTCACTTCATAAATATGATGGTCCTGATAAAATAACTGCAAAAAATATTGAACACGCTAAAAAACGTAAATTACAATTATATGAAAAATGTGCTGAAAAACAAGCTGAAAAGCGTCAGGAAAATCTAACACGTCAATTGAATGCCGAAAGACAGCAATTACTTAAAGATATCGGTTCACCATGGTCATATTTACATCAATTTGCAGCCAATAATTGTCGTGATAAATCATATAATTTTTTGGAAGATTTATCTATACCATCTGATGGTACTCCTGAATTATCATCTGATGAAAGTTTCGATTTTGAACGTGAACAATTTATAAATGTTGCTTCTGAACGAGAGTCAATTGATTCGTGTGCAATTGGCGTAGAAGATATGCTAATTCATGGTGGTGATCAATATCAAATTAATCGAAAAAATTCAAAAACACAAAATGTGGAATTTATTAATGATATCATTAATGATATTATTGATAAACTTTTTGTGGCTCAATCAATTGGAAAAATTGAATCATCAAGTACATTATCAATTTTGACATTTTTAAATTCCAAAGAATTTTGTGAATCGAACATGTATGAAAAATTGGATTTGGAAAAAATTAAAACTATTTTAGAAAATGCTAAGAATGATGGCATTATTTTTAATGATCTCAGAGAACTTAATAATTATTTAAGAGATAAATATGAACAAAATAGTAATTGTATTTGTACAAAAATTGATGAGAATAAAAAATCTGGAGAAGATGTCGAACAAAGTGTCAAGAACACAGATTCTGATAGTGATGTAACAGATGATATAAAATATTCTGAAATTAGTGATGAATTGGAAACCATAGAACAGGAAATTGTGAAGCAAGGCGTACCAAAGAAAGAAGAAAAAATTGAAAAATTATTTGAAGATTGTGGTGTTGAAATTGATAAAAAAATTGAAAATAAAAATATTTCAAGTGATATGATTCTTGGTGTCATCGTACCTGCCGATGAAAATACTGCTGACACCAAGTCTAATGAATTATTGACTCAAATAAATGAAGCAACTTTTGATGCAACTATTGCAAATCAATCGGAAATTTTTGTCACATCTTCTGAGTCAACCAAAAGTTTGGGTTCTGTCAAAGTAAGTACATATCAGTTAAATGTTTTCAATGTTTGAATTATTGTTGATTCACAAAAACTCGAATTTAATTATCATATAACATACAGATCGTATTTAGGATTCTTAAAAATCATGTTAATAAATCAAATACCTAGGCCAAATAATTGTTTCGCAACTGAACGGCATAATTATCCGTTGCCATTTCGATATAGTTGCGTTATATATACAATCAATTTCGATATAGTTACGTTATATATAGCAATCGGGTCAGATTCCAACTATATTTATGGTGATAAATGTCATGATTCACAAAAAAGCGTTTCTAACTAATTAGATGCAACAAAAATAAAATCTAACATAAGTTAATTTAAGCATGTTTCTGGCTCAATCTTTTGAGAATTAAGTCTATTGATATACACTTCCATTCTAGCCTTTTATGGAATGATCACAATTTGAAATTTCTGTTGATGATTTTGTAATTATTCTTCTCATGCCTGTCCCCTTCCCACATGAAATGCTGCACTTAAAAGTAATTTTTAGTTCAAAAACATAAATTTATTGTAAAAATTTTAGTAAATAGCGTAAAGGAATGGTCTTTTTAATTCATTATATTAATGACTTTTAAAGGTTAATATTGTAAGTATTTTTATCTGAATTCTATAAGTTCTAAATATCTAATAAGAACTGATTATAAGAAATTATTTCAACAATTAATATTCTCCTTTTACAAATCTTTAAACACCCCTTAGGGTATATAAATGAAAAGTCATTTTCAATTAATTCTAACTGTTATTTTTCTATTTCAGCAAGCAGAAAGTTTCTCTAAAGCTGCAATTATTCCCTTACTTTCTACAATTATGCCAGAATTTCAACACCAATGCTGTAAATCACCTGAATCAATAAAATTATTATCACAACCACCACCATTACCATCACCACCATCGCCATCACCATTTGTATGTTCAATACCAATATTACCAGGAATTGGAAAAACTGTTTCAAAGGAAATTATAAGAAATTTTCTCACCTATTTGAAGTGTAGGTCAAGACAAGAAAAAGGAATGGTTTTCCCACGACACTTCAAAGAAGAAAAATGTCCAAACATGCATGAGGGTTAAACAATAAAGGGAAATTTCTTATATTCATTTAGTATTATTGAAATTCTTGTATTGGAAATATACATACGTTTTTTATTTTGTTAATATTCTTGAAATTTTGGCGAAAGAAAAATTTTATTTTATTGTGAAATTTTGTATTTTATATTTTTATTAATATTCAGGCCGGTTTCAGGCCTTCCGTGGTCTATATTGTGATTCAAAATGTAGAGTTTTGCACATAATGTGAATTGAATTGAAATTAGGACGACTAGAGAAATACAGCTCACAAGCCTGAAAGTAACAGATGAAGTAGAGAACTTCCAATATTTGGAAAAAAATTTGACAACTGATGCAATGATGCAGTAACAGATGTAAGGTTCCGTACACAAAAAGCTCGGCAAATGTTTGGTATGCTGAATAGAGTCTGGCGGTCGTCACAAATTTAAAAAAATCTAAAGTTGCGAATATTGGAGCCGAAGAAAGTGGAATTGGTTTGGCCATACACTGGTGATACGCACTTGACTGGAATACGCAGGATATTAAAAAGTTGTTATGATGTTACATTATTGGTGTATTAGAAACGGCAATGGAACATCGAAATGTCGCCCTGTATTTGCTCTTGATATATAAAGGTTAAGATGAATTATAAATAGATTAAATCAATTTTCCGGCTATATGATCCGTTGTCTTGATTTGTAATATTAAATACTAAAAGAAAATTGTTAAATATATACTAGTGTGTGGTTTTAATGACATGACCTCTTATCATATAGCAGTTATGAAATCAATCTGTTTGTGTAGTTTTTTTTTTTTTTTTTTCATTGATATATTACTAGAACAAATTTCTTATCTTGACAAGACATTTGTTACATTTGTGATTAATAGTTTGTATATGGAAAAAAACTGGAGAATATTTTATTATTTGCTTAGTATATCTTATTTTCTTTTAGCTACATAGAAATTTGTGTTCTATATTTAAGCTATGAAATAAGTTTTATTATCGAATTTCCTGACGAATATAATGTATACACAATCAATTAAACATTCAGAGTTATTATTCGTATAAGGCATTGACGGATCTGATCAATAATGGTCGAGTGTTTGAAAGCCATGCTAAGTGGCAACAAAATTTGTCAAACATATGAACGTATTGATCTCAAGTATATACGAAATGAACATAAATTGAAGCATTAGAAGATGAATAGTATCGGGATTTAATAGTGTCACAGTGCTTAAATGTTAAATTTAGTGATTCATCAGAAATGACTTGCTAATTCCACATGTTCTGTTTTAAAATATTATGTTCTTAAACTGCGACCATCTTAAACATGTTCAAGAACATTCCCAGGAGAATATTAGCGGCGACTCCTTTTGTGGTTCATATTTTGCAATGGATCAATTAAGTTGTTCCGAATATTTCATTCAAAAATTTCAAATTATGACAATTATGGGTTGATCTTTGATGTTACGTGCACATTGGAAATGGCCAAATAATATTGTTGACGTGATCGACGCAATTAAGTATTGTCATATCAGCAAAGCATTTAAATTCAATAAATGATTAATTTTGGAATTCTTCGTAAAAATTGTGATGACTGCAACTCAAGTGACAAAATTGGAAATTTATGTCTAATAAAGAAAATCTTCATTCAATTTGTATCTTACTTAAGCTGGCTCATAAGAAAAAGTATGATCAAAACTTATCCGACTTGTAAGTAGGATTTTGATGTTTAGGAAGCGATAAAATATTTATACCAGCATTTGAGTATTGGTGAATATACTATTTTCTCACGATTTTTAATAGTATCTATACATTTAATTAAATCAAATTTGTTCACTGCATTTGATCAATATTTTGATCAGTACGCTTAAAGATCTATCCGAAATGTTACCCAATATTTTCGCTTTAGAATTCAATTATTTTGTGGCAAAAAAAAAGGGTTGAAAGTAGAAAACGCTAATTTTCATAGTGTTGAAGAATTAGATTCAATTCGATTGTTTGTATTGCAAAGTCAATAAAATACTGACTTACATAGGAGAAGAGTTATTGCTTAAATGCTAAATTAATAAATAATTGAAAGTTGCAAAACAAACTACTAATTGTTAATTGAATGGCTTATAAGAAATAAATGCTAATTTCGTAAATGGAATATTATATTAAAATCATAAAGAGTCATTTGCAGCTTACAAAGCTATTAAAAAATAATGCACCATGGGAGTACTAAAGCTTGTAAATATAAATTTTACGTAATTATAGCTTCGACAATTCAGATCTCATTAAACTTTCAATTTTTGAAGCAAGACGCTGATATTATCTTGCCAATAGAATTTCCAACAATTATTTTCATCAATGCCACCATATATACCTGTACCTAAATGGGCATTTTGATTCAATTAATTATCCAATTGTCAACCGTTTCTTGCTTGTAGAGCTTATGTTATAAAATATTCAGCAGTGCTACAATATAAACTTGAACAATTATTCTAATACTATTTATTACCCATTTATCATTCATATTTAATATAACATCCATCATTCAACATTATATTATATTTTCTAGCATAGAGGAGAGTATACAGCAATTTCTACTTATCAGCATAAAGTTTATAGTTCTGTAATGTAGGATTTATTAAAGATGAAGCACTTTGGGTATAGTGAGTATATATATATAGTATATATATGGGAGTACATAATGTTGTACAGAATTAATGTTTAAATATGCTTTAACCTATTTATATGTATATAAAGCCATCAATGGGGTCTGCAATAAATTCGTATAAGAATGGGTGAAGCAAAAAGTACTCATCTTACAAAAAGCGAAATTTATCAAAACTTAGGTGCATATACGAGCATCGAAGAGAAATAGGAAATTATACTACTCCGTATAAATGCATCAGGAATTGCAGCAGCCGCTTTTTGTATGCTGATAATATTAAAACTGCATTTTAGTGTTATACATAAATTGCTTGATAATGTTTTCACATAGTTACATTGAGTTAAAATTTAAATTTCAAATTAAATTCTGTTCTATTCGTCTAAATGTTGTCTACTGTAACAAAGGCAACTGATAATAGGTATATTATTATTATTCAAATACATGGAATGCAATCTTTTGCAATATTTATGTAATCATATAAATATATATTATTGTATATATATATATATATATACATATATATAAATATATTCCTCATTATGCTATTTATGAATAAGTACTCAATATTCTATAGGGGTTGATGTTCATTCCGTGCCCTTCAGAAGAGCATCCACTTGTTATTGCATATATTTGCATAAAAAATTCCAGTGTACTTATGCACTTGAATTCTATAGTATTGAAAATAATTGAGAAAATAATTTTTATATTTTTTTAATGGGTTGAAACGGGTAAATATTAGTAGATAACCATTTCATATATATGTCTATTGTCATCTAGATATAATATAAAATTTATAAAATTCAGACTATTGACATTATTGAAGTAAATTCCATCTCAAATAATGTCAGTGTATGTCTATGTTTTTTTAGGTTACAGCCAAAGTATGTAATGACTCACAAGCAATCGTGAATGCCTTATGCTGAAGAATAGTTAAAGTTGTAGTTCTAGGTTTTTTTATTTATAATATTGTGGATATATTTAAAAAAAAAAACACAATTTTTGTATGATTTTGACGATATTCTATAATAAATATAAATTTATTCAAATGTATGCAGTAATTATACTGTAACATTTTTATTCAGAAAAATGTGTAATGCTAAAGGTTTCTAAAATTGAATTACAACAAAGTCATCCATCAGTGAAGAACGTAAGAAAATCACTGTAATTAGCTTTAAATACTATTTTCTCTAATAGCCTTAATTAAGTACATATAGCCTAGATTGAGTACAAATGGATATATACAGAGATTCCCATAAAATCGCGAACTATTAATTATACAATGAAAAGCGATAATACACACTTAATATTGGGCAATAAATTTATTCAAATTCACTTAAGACGTCTAAACTACAGTGACCGTTACTTTTTCGCTAAACCGCATATATTCTTGAAATTAAAATCGAATAACATTCTCTACAATAAAAAAAGCTGTTTGTACCACATAATGTTGATAACAGTGTCAAGGCTATTAAAGCGGCACTCATGAATCATTTCATCAGTACATCAATAAGTGCACTTGAAATAACCTCACAAATAAAAATATAAAAAAATGTTAATGTAAAACATGCTGAAGGATAGGATTATTTATGAAAAATATACTATCAATAAGCCTGACAAGGAACACAATAAAGAAATCCCTCACAATAGCCATTGTTGTGGTCTTTGGTGGTAAACGAAAGTGACATCAATAAATTCACAGTTAGCTATTACAGCAACATCTGTTTAAGTCAGAAGTTTATTATTATGTTAGGAATTTATCGTTTTGTATTTTTTATTATTTTTGATTTTTATCTATCAGTCATCTGCCAAAATTCTAATATTCTGCAGTCGAAAACTTTTTTATTGTGTGTTATTATTTAGAATAAACAGAAGCGAGAAACTAAGTGCATTATTATAACCGGTAAGTCGATAACAATTTATGTCAGTTAAGACCTAAAACATGTTGATAATGTCGTGTTTGTCGAATTGATCTTCCCAAAAAGTTTAACAACGTTTATAGAAACCTTAATTATACATCATTGGCATACGTTGTATGATGCAATTAAACGCAATTAAATGCATTTATGCAGTTACGTGTTTCAGATGAATTGCTTAATTGTAAACGTTCAAGTGGAATAAAGGTATGCAACAACTTTGACGTACCATTTGAGTTAAATAAAAATAGTTCACTAACATTTTTGTACACTTTAGTCTGACTATATTAAAAAGTTATACTTTGTGTAAATATGAAAATTCATCAAATTTTATTTAAATCATTTTATAAATAGATTTATTTATTTATATATGAAATATGTAATTCAGAATATTAAACTTACCAACAACAGTCAAAATATTTGTGCCAATTGCAGTATAAAATGATGGAGCTTCTGCAGTTACCTCACATGTAAAATTTCCAGATAAATTAAATCCAACATTTCTCAAAGTAACTTGTGTGGCATTTGATACGGCCGGCTATAATAATAGAAAGGAAATTTATATACACAAAATTTATATTATGTCAATTTGATGTCTAGAAATGAAAATTGTTAACATGCACATCACTAACAGATATATGTATAGGGGAAAAGGATATGCATATCTAATATCCTAAATAGAATATATACTTTATATATCAAATTTATTATTTATCTATGTTATCATCCACAACAACAGAATCTAGTCATCTAGAAATTCCATAATCTTGTCCTAATTCCTGTGTCCAAGAAATTGTAAACAACAGGGTTCCGTGCGAAGGTTGGCATGACAATGATTTGAATTTAAAACAGTTTTTCTGTTTCTTTAAATGATAATTAGAAATGTATACATCAATGAATTATCGTTTTCAATTTTGGTGTAACCTGAATATGGAATCAAATACGTCAGTACTTAAAAATAACAGTATATGAAGTAATTGTACTGAGATATATATTCTCACATAACTATCATATACTCGTACATAGCCAATTTTGCAATTTTACGTATATTATAAAATAAAAATAGAAGTTGACTAAGTTTTAAAGTTTCTATATTCACTCCAGATATTCTATATGAGGAAGATATCAGATGTATTCATTGTGTATCCATATTACCTCAACTACTTGTATTACATTTTATATCATAATTCATTTTAAGGGTATATTTTCTATTCAAGAATATTCTATTTACATAATTCTACATAATTAAAATAAATTTTGTTCACTGCAATTATATTTGATATTTTCCCTCAATAATTGCTAATCATTTTATTATTTACTTGTTCAAACTCTCAGCTTTCATTGCAGTTGCAATGCATGGACGTAAAAGTTGTGATGTAGTGCAAACGTTTCAAAATTAGTCTGAAGTATGTTATTGAAAAAAAACGTTGTAATGGCACTTCTACAATCAATATGTGAAGCTCAGCTAGAAGTTATTTAGTTTCATTGTAATTTATTAGCCTTTAGAATAATTTTGATATGGCAGAGAGTAGTGAAATAGCATTATGGTAATTGATTACCTAGAGGTCGACAATTTAAATCAATTAATACATTTGCCGTTATAATTGTTAGGTCATACAAATGAATAATGCAATGCTGTTGAAAAACTGGGTTTTCACCTGATCACCAACACCCATTAATCAGAGTGAAAATTAAGTTTTGTGATAATGTCTAACTTTCACGCCATCTTTTCGGATATGGGCCATGTTCCACTTAAGAGTTGTTTCATTGAAATATTTGCGAATCTATTATCTGACATTCATTCAACATATGGTCTCTTCAATAACGTCTTCTGGTCCATCTTACTATGTCTGGGGGTGATACAGTAATTATATCATGTTTGTGGACTGGGTATTTAAAATCTCACCAACAAATTTCAGCCAATCTATTACATATTTCAAATTACATTTGACAGTAATGTGATTTTTCAGTTCTCATTTGATAATACATGAGTATTGGAAACGGCCAAATTAATATTGTAAACGACCAAATTAATATTGTACTGCTAATGAATGAAATATTGATAGTGTCCGAGAGGGTATACAGGAAAGTAACTGTCTTGATAAATAAGTAAAATTGCAGTTCGTCAGAAAAATTTTACACCCACTTTTTGCACTTTGTCGTGCAAAAAAATTATTAGTCTATATATTTATAAAAATGCAGGCTGTTTCTAAAAAATTTCTTAGAATGTGTATACTTATTATGGTTGATCTGTGGTTATAAACTGCCATGTCTTATTTTAAGCTCCTTTAAATCATCTTAAATAGAAAATTTATTAATTATATCTAATGAATTGATGCTACTTTTGTTTGGCTTATATCCATTCGTGTTTCAGAAAATACTAAATAATTATCAGTAAATCTGGGAATAGAATTACCATTAAAATTGTTCTTATGAAATTTCCATAAAAGCAAATCTGTATCATTTTATTGCTCTTCAAATAAATACATAATAAATGAATTGGATACAATTGTACTACAATCATTGCATATCAATTATTCAATTCTAAGTATTTATTTCTGAATGCAAGGAACATTTTTCTCGACCGCAATTGAATGTATTTCCTCAATAAAAAGTAGTTTTTATGCAATATCAATGTTATTTTCAAACAAATAGAAATATATT
>JANSTX010030821.1:0-14265 GCA_027564355.1 Penthetria funebris | reverse complement strand
ATACTATCAATCCTACAACATAACAATGAGTAATCATAAGTGCATAAGTGTGATTGTATTATATACCTTACAATATTTCTGATGTCATCCCCATTTTCTCCTATAGTATGGTGGTATTAATGCTGATGTTCAAGTTACTGAAGGTGGTATTTATATAACATTCTTAGAATATCATACAGGTGATGCACCAGCTCTCATTATTAATCATATGGATTGTTCAATAAGTTTCTGGGAAAAGGGCAATGTTAATGAAAGGTAATTTAAACAAATTAGATAGAATCTTCTTGATTCATCTTTCAATTTTCTTGTAGAATATTAGATCCATATCAACGAATGTTATATACATGGGAAGATCCAGCTGGTGATCGAATAATTTTATGGGATGATGGTGAAAAACAAGTTGAAAATGATTTACGAAGAGATGGTGTTAATCAATTCAAGTATACGATTATAATAAAACCGTGTAGAAAAGTGTAATAACATCCAATAATTTTATTTTAATAACACTTTGTAGACCAAAAAATCGAGATGATCATTATTACTGGGTGTCATTTCTAGATGGGACACAACGTGTACTATTATTTACAAATCAAGCACATATTGCAAATGAAGCACATAGTGCAAGTAGATTAGATCAGGTAAGTTTAATAAATGGTTGTGTGACACTTTGTGTCACACATCCATTGTCCACATCCAAATTATTTGTATGATGAATGATCAACACTATTGTATGTATGTGTATGTGTGTGTGTGGATTTGTTATTTAAATTAATTTAAATTTATTTATTAGATTAGAGATCTGATTCAGCTAATTCCAGATCAATTCTATAAGGTTTAATTTTAAATTCATTTTTTATTTAATTTTTATTTATTTATTTATAGTAGTTTTTGGTTATTAATTCAATGGCCTTACTTGCACTTGAAAAAAGAGGCTATACTATACTAATAGTTAAAAAAATTTATAGAATGTTGATTTTTAAAATTCTGTTGTTAATTCCTATTAAGATGGTGGTTCTAAAAATCAAAAGTACTGACTTACTTGATATGCCTAACAATGTACATCTAAGATATTATACTGTTTTCCATTTGGATTAGGACAAATGAAACAAAAGTCTCAATCCCAATTTCTTTTCTATAAATTCATGAACTATGGGGTGATAGAATATGGGATTTTTTGTTGACGTATTGAATGCGAAATAGATTAGAAATTAAGGCGCGTAAACCTAACAAAGTCAAATCTAAATGTGTTGGAATAACTGAAATTTAAAAAAAAAACTAAACAACTGAAGGCAGGTGCAGATTGCTTTTTATTCCTAAAGTTGAAAACATACCACCTGACTATGTCATGAATGATTCATCAGACTTTCGTTTCATTATGCTAAAAGCAATGACGAAAATACTGATTATAAACGAGAGAGTTGATATAAAATGCAAATAACACCAGAAAAAATTGGTGTACAAAGAACAGTGTATCAATAAATTTCTTAAAAACAAACCTTGATTTAGAAGAAGGAACATAGAATTTACATATTACTAACTTAAATATTATAAGTGAAATTCAGATAGCTCTCATATTCATTACTAAAACGAAATACATAGGAGTTACATTGGAAAAAAAATTAAGTAGAATAGTAAATAAAAAAATGTGTAAGCTCAAGTAGTAATAATTGTTGAAAGCGAATTTTAGTTCTTTTACAAAGTAATAATACATTTTAATAAAATCTTTTTTTTTTAATTTTCCATCAAAAGGTTAACCAAATTATTGAAATTGATATACGTGGTATAGGTTTATCATTGGTTAATAATTTAAAACATTGTGATATTATGTATATCGGTATTGCGAGTTCCGGTGTCATTTGGGAGGAAAAGAAAAAATCCAAATATTTTAAACAAATGAAAATTCAAGAAGTTATTATAATGGAAGAACGTTATCAGGAATATTTACGTGATAAACAGGTGGGCGACTTAGGTAAACAATACCATTTGGACAGTAAAGTATGGATTGATTATGAAAATATGTTACTACATAAGTCATCAGAACGTGCAATACGTCGTACATTTTATCCGGGCATGTGGTTCCAAATAAAATCCTCACCATATCAATTACAATTACATGCAAAAATTAATCGTATACAAATTGATAATCAATTAGCCGATTGTATATTTCCAGTTGTTTTAGCACCAGTTCCACCGCCAAAAAGTGTTGCCGCAACAACTGGTATATCCATTCATCATCTAGTATAATTCTAAAATAACCTTTTGTTGTTTGTTTACAGAATTAAAACCATTTATCGAATGCAGTATTGTTCAAAGAATCATTCCACATTCAGATGTTAAACAATTTAAATATTTGACAATGTTAATGCAAGAGTTCCATGTTAAAGTTGATTTATTATTTATTAATGAAATAGTTGAAATGGTCAGCACTGAAATAACAGATGAAGAATCGGTAAGCTTATAAAAAATAGTTGTAGCAATGGTTATATTTTCTGATATTCACAAAATTTTTGAAAGACTTGTCATTATTGGGACTGAAATAACTCACAGAAATTTCACTCAAGCTCTTGAGCTGAGCTAATTATATATTATGTAGTTATAATATTGATTTTTTTTTCATACATTTTTTCAGCGTCAAAGATTTGCCGATGATATTAATCGTCAAAAAGAACCATTATCTGCATTTGTATTAACACAGTCATCACAAGAACAAAAGAATTTCTATGATCAACTACATTTAGGTCCATTAAAAATTCATATATCATTTTCAATGGCTGGTTTAGAACCGGGTGCACTGCCACCAGTTCTATCGACAATATTACAAGGTGTCGGTGTCACATTAACCGATATAAATGATATTGTTTTTCGGCTATCATTTTTCGAAAGAGAATATAATTTTTTTACACATAGACAATTACAGTCAGAAATTACAAGTCATTATGCTGGTCAAGCTGTAAAACAAGCTTATGTACTTATACTTGGTTTAGATGTTATTGGTAATCCATATGGTTTAGTTGTTGGTTTATCAAAAGGTGTCGAAGATCTATTTTATGAACCATTCCAGGTAATTTCATATATTAAATATAGTGTTTTATGAATAAATAATATTATTATTATTAATAATAAAAATTAGGGAGCAATTCAAGGACCCGGTGAATTTGCTGAAGGTTTAGTATTAGGTGTCCGTTCACTATTTGGTCATACAGTTGGTGGTGCAGCCGGTGCTGTTTCAAAGTAATACAATTGATTTTATTGTTTTTATTTACACATTTTTATTTATCTTAATAAATTTAGAATTACTGGTGCAATGGGTAAAGGATTAGCAGCATTAACATTTGATAAAGATTATCAGAAAAAAAGACGTGAACAATTGAATAAAAAACCGGCAAATCTTCAGGAAGGTTTAGCAAGAAGTGGTAAAGGTTTAGTTATGGTAAATATTTTTGTTTTGATAATTTTTTATTCATCATAAAAAAAAAACACACACACACTTTCTTTTATTAAATAAATTAGGGTGTTGTTGACGGTGTTACTGGTGTATTTACAAAACCAATAAGTGGTGCAAAATCTGATGGTGTTGAAGGTTTTTTTAAAGGTTTAGGAAAAGGTGCGGTCGGTTTAGTTGCACGTCCAACAGCTGGTATTGTTGATTTTGCCAGTGGTAGTTTTGATGCTGTTAAACGTGCAGCAGAAATGTCTGAAGATGTTAATCGATTACGTCCACCACGATTTTTACATACAGATGGTATTGTTCGGCCATTTTGTAATCGCGAAGCTGAAGGAAATAAATTGTTAAGGTAATTAAGAAACAAAAAAAAAAGAAAAATCTTAAATTCCTTTCAATGTCTTAACATTTCGACTATTTTTTTTTTCTTCCTTATAGAGAATTGGAAAAGGGAAAATATGCTACAAGCGATGTATTTGAACATTATGATGTAATTATTGAAAAACGTGATGTTATTTTATTAACCGATCAACGTTTATTATATTGTGTAAAGAATGAATTGTTTGGTGGATGGCAGGTAAATTTAGTTATAATTTAATTATTTGTATTGAAGACAACATGACGGCAAATTAACATTATTGTCCCATAAGAACATAATGACGACTAGGGTTAGGATAAAAAATTATTATGAATTCAATTTCTGATCAAGGGCAAACTGTATCTCCACGAATAAATCCTTGGGAACAGAGTAACAGTATGTGTTAGGGTGCGGTTATTAGTCACATATTTATCATTATTACCATCAATTTTAGGAACCTATTTAACTGCGAGCTTGTAATTCGCACTGCAGAGACTTTTCAATGACACGTAAAATGTCATGGTCTCGAATTTGATAATAATACAATGACGACACCTCTGTTAATTCTATTCAATTTCTAAATAGACAGTTATGGACACTAAAATGTGAATTTTCAATTAAAATAATTTATATTTTTATATTTTTTTTGAAATATAGGTCGAATGGGTCTATCGTTGGAATGAAGTAAGTAATACAAGATCAACCGAAAAAGGTGTCGAAATTGTAATACTTGGAGAAAAGACGAAAAAAGTTTTCGGAATTTTTGGTTCCAGTGAGCAGTTGAAAAAACTTATTTTAATTCAACAAAAATCTAAACGCGACAGACTTGCATTAATTATGGAAAAATTAAGAACCAGTACGCCTTAAACTTTTTTTTTTGCTGCAAACATCTAATGAACACGTAGCATAATATCAATGTAATGTGTTTTCTATATTGACCATTAAATTAAATTTTTAATGCTTAAACTTAGGATAAGATTTTTGATATATTTACTAACAAAAAAAAGGAAAAAAAAACACACTACTTGAATATTAATTTTGAATTTTCTAGTCCTAAAAACAGTTTCGAAATAATGGGTTTTTTTTCTTCCAAAAAAAAAAAAAAAAAACATTTCTGGTTTTACTTATTTTTTATGTTATTCTTGCACAATAGTACAAACCAACAAAAAAAAAAATAATAAAAGAATTGAATGTCCAATATTTAAAATTTACTTACTACCTCAATTAAATTGAGAATAGAAAATTTGACCATAGTAAAAATCTTTACACATCAAGCCAGAAACACTGGAGTTAAAAAAACAAAACTATAAAATTTTAAAAAATATGAAATCAAATGAAGAAAGATCTTAATTATGATATTTTTTTTACTCTCACTATTTTGATTTAAGAAATTATTTTTTATTTAGTTATTTTTCTATTAAATTGCAAAAATGCTTTTTTAAAAAATAAAAAAAAATAAATATTGTAATATGCATTTATAAAATTGATAAATGGTTTTTATTGTTATGTTTACAAATTAATAACTACAAAATATTTAGTTCTGACAGGTAAAAACAATTCTAATTGTCATGGTGGTGGCACATCAGTTTGTAGCTAAAGCGACCTTGGTGCAAAACAACTTGATCCCTATATACACTATAATGCACTGTTCTCTTATCAAACCACAACAATTTTGGTAATAGTAATGGTTACTCAATTACGGATCATTAAGATAACAACGGAAAAGTGTGGAATTCAAAAAGAGGTCTACTCCACTGACCAAACACTTGGGGCATGATAGATATAGTTAAACTCATCAAATGTACAAACTTGAATTTACTATAGCTGCTTCTCTGAACTACGTGAATATATTCGACACCTTATGGACTAATGGTATATAACATTTATAATAAAATATAGACACGCGGTGATTATGTCTGATTTAATACAAGGATAGATCTCTGCCACAAATCTATTTTCTCTATTCATTTTATAATTCATATTCTAATGTCGCAGAACACATTATCACAAAAATATATAATATTATGACGATAGTAAAAAAAAAAAAGTGTTAAAAATAGACCATAGGTATTTTTTTTAGAAAGGTTACTTATTAGGTGTGCAAAACTTTCGTATAAAAAATAGCTATAATTAACAAAAAAAACTTACAATTTATGTGCATTTATATTATAATCAAAAGTGAGGCTTTTTATTTTTATTCTACCCTTAATAATTTTTTAAAAATATAATTTCGATAGAATCCCTTTAAAACAGGGTTTTCTTTTACATATTCTCCATATTTTTTTCTTCTTTCTGAATTCAACTTTAGTAGTTATTGATATTTTACCAAAAAAGTTTACCTCAACTGAGGAGTAACGGGGTCTTTTCTATATTGATTAATATTAGATCATTCAATATGTAAGACACATAAACACAATGTTAAAGTAAAACAATAAAAGACAATTACGAGTATATGTCCACATGGAAGATCTCTTATTTTGCATATTGAGAAACATTGAAGTATATATAACATTACTAACACAGTTTTTGCATTACATAAATTCAAAAACTTGTTTAGCGGATAATAATGTAATGCCTGTTTTTCCTGACTTTTTAAACATAAATATCCATTAAAGTTTTATTATAATTGATTTACAGTAACAAATATATAACTTGTTTCATAAATTTTTTTTTTTTAAAAAAAGCCTACCTCTATATGGAGAGAAGAACAAGAAGTTTGCTGATCTGATAAATAATTAAAATAAAAAAATAAACAACTACAACAAACAAACACTTTTCCTTTCAAATCTTCTTGATAAAATACATAAATAACAATAATACCATTCAATACAAGTTTATGCAGAAACACAGTAAAGATATTCATCTTAAAATTAAATGATTGTAATAAATGGTACTGTGTGAAGTAGTAATTAATCAATCGCGAATGATGCGCCCGATTCTAACTCACAGATGTCACTAATCCTACCACCTTAAACACTATACATGATTCCCAATATTTGTCAAATGCTACAATCTTTCACCTTACCTCCTGATAACATATTTCCGCATAGATGCAACTAATTTTCCGAAGTGTATATTCACTGATCTACATGAACTGTATGATGCCATATTAACCGTCGTTTTTTTAAAGTCGCGAAACTATATAAAGCTCAGCTGAACAACTAACATGAAAATATAGTGACATATTTAAATATTTAGGATCAGTTTATCACAATAATCGATAAATGATATTCAATATCGAAATATATAATAGCGAAGATCGGTGTCCAGCATTTTATTTGAACTAAAAAATACCAGGAAAAGTAAAACGAATTATACGGAAATAATTTCTAACTGCTATAAGTAGAAGAGGATCAAATCAAGTATGATTTGAGAAAAACTAATTTAGTAATTATTTTATGATTTAAGAAAACATATCTTCTAAATACATTTTTGAATCAATCCGTTTCGAGTTTTCTTATTGCAACTAAATGATAATTTAAGTAAATTATTTCTTGATTCAAGAAACATATTCTTGATTAAATCATTTTTGAATTTAAATATAAGAAATTGTTTCTTACATTTATCATATTATTGGTTGTTTGTTACTATTTGTGAATCAAGAAATGAAAAATATCAATTTAAGAACCGTATTTTTCTTTTCGTGTCTAGAAATTACATTTAACCGATATGAGAATGTTGAGATGGTCATCGGATGTGAAATTTAAAAATAGATTTACTATATTATATTGTTTTCTGTATCCAAATTTGCTAAAACAATATTGGTTGTTAGGAATATTGATAGTAAATTAATCAACCGAAATACATATGCTTTGATCCATTTGTCAGATCAGGTTGTCATGTATAAGTACAGATAATACTTAACTTATCTCAGTCCTGTAAATATTTGCATAGTGCATTTGTGATATTAAGACATGAGATTCTAAGTGATTTGAAACAAATTTGGCTAACAAACAAATACATAGGGACAAATCATCAGCCGTAACAATTTCCTTGTTTAGAATTAAATTTGTTTTTTTTTTTTTTTTTTTTTTTATAAAATGCGACATATGCAAATGTATCAACTTTATGCTATGACATCAGAAATGATGATCTTTAGAATATTTAATTCGTGTTTTTTCTAATAAAATTTATCAAAATAAGCAAAAACGATAAAATCTTATTTTATAAAATTCAAATGTTTTTTAATATTGTGTATCTCATTTTTAAATTAATTAATGAGTTTTTGTTATTAATTAATTTATAATAAAGTTCATTCAAATGCTTGTTGGGTACATGAACGACCTTGATTTGCTGATATCAATAAAATGTTTATGTGAATATTATAAATGCACATATGACACGACGACATATAATATATATATATATATATATATACATTTATATATAATACTATAATTATGTAATTTATAGTAAACCTAGTCGACGCACATAACAAATTACATGACAGAAATTTCCTTCTGATGCGAGGCGATTAGTTGACGTTTCTCGTGGGATTAAGTGTTTCAGCATTGCGAGATGCAAACACAAAGCTGCCTAGGATGGTGGAGTCGGATGTTAATTTCTAATTCAACGTCCAACCGCAACCTTTAGTCTCTGCAATTTTAACCGAGTTAGTAACAAACTACGTTACCGGTGGCCACCACATGGCGGTATTACAGGAACTAGGCCAGGAATTCATGTGACTTCTGTGACATCGTAATCCAGACCACCACCGTGTCACAAATTCAAGTTTTCGTTAATAGATGCCTCAGGCGCAAAATAAAATTTGCTGGCCAAATACTATATAAAACGAGAATTTGTAAAAAAACTAGCAGATCAATCCGCAGGCTTTTAAAAGACACGGTGGTCCTAAGATAACGTGTGACGTCGAACCGTTATTAAGGATTTATCTTAGATTTTAATCGAGCTTCCGGTGATATCAAATGATATTAAACTACTTGCGATATATATGTGATACGTGATGTTAAAATATGTTCTAAACATATTGGAAATCTTAAAAGTATCTTAAATCTCTCACTTTGATTAACATTATACAATCAATTAGTATAAACACTTTAATTGTCTACATTTCTAATAAAATATATATAATCTCACCCCAAATTATTGCATCCTAATGGTAAAGTTGATGACATAAAATCGATGTTTACCTGGAAAATAAAATTCTCATTTATGATTTATTTTATTGTTATTACAAGTATATATAGGATATATTTGTTCATTAGATGACGGCCAAAATTGAGTAGAAAACATTAAAAGATAATTCCAAATAAAATTTTGAATGGAAAAACCACTCATTGTCAGTATATAAATTAAAATGACAGTAACTTTGTGGACAGTAGTAAATAGTGACAATATTATATCAAAGGCAACAATAGCAGCAGTGAACGTAAACAATTATCGTTAAATCTTTTGTCAGAAAGTTCAAAACACAAAACAATTTTTTATTTGCTCATAACGATGGATGAGAAGGATATGAACGCAGGAATTTTATGAACATTTGATATATAATTCAGGAAATACATCTTCAGACAGCTATTTAAAAATATAAATAAAAAATAGTTGTTTTAAGTTGTCATAAATGAAATTTAGTTTGTAACTATTAATTCATAATTTGTCGAACACAACTTCTCATAGTTTACTCTAGTTATAGTTCGTAATGTTGTTCGTAATTCTACCTAGATGAAATTAATGTGTCTAACATACTTACTATAGCATAATCGCAGTGAAATTTAAACGTCTGAAAACTATAATTGTTAAATATTTAATTAAATTGTGAACAGAAAAACTATATTTGATTACATGTTAAGTAATATGTCACTAAGCTTTTACGATGCAAGATTCTACACAGATTATATGCTTGTGATTGTCAAATACTTATTGAAAGTCGTTATCAACGGACATATTATAATTTTTAATTACTTGAAACCACATTGGTTTTTTATATATTCATTTCAAAGACTAAATTAATCGACTCGTGTACAAATATTAACATAATCTTGCAATAGTAAGACATAGTTCTCATGCAAATTTCTCTAGTTTCCCTATTTTGGCAATTTATTTAAAGATTCTTCTATCCATTCCTTATTATCGGTTAACAAGCTCTAGGTAAGGGGGTAGTAATTTCAACATTGGAGTGAGTAGAAAGAGGGTGTACAATAGGCTTTTTTGTCGCGGTGCTCTACTTTTAAATATTCTAATATATCGGGTAACAACACTTGACTAATTAATATGCAGTGTAGAATATAGATGTAATGATGTCCAAGTTTACCAGTACCATTTATATACGAGTATATTGCAATGTACATTTACTTGAAACAAAATCTTTATAATCCCAATCAAGGACATATATATATATATATACCTGAAACGGATGATTTGTTTTAAAATATTATTCCTGTTATAAATCACAAATTCTTCAATAATTTAATTATGCCAATGAATTTCTATTATATATACAAATATGTTATATATACTCGTACGAGTATATAATAAAACGACAGGAAAACCAAAATATAGCAGATATCTTATAATTCTCGTTTAAATATACCTTGAAACTGATATTTAAAAACTTTACCGACTTTTTTTTCGTTCTATACAAATCTTTGTAGCAATAAAGACATTATTTGTGGTATAAATTTTAAAATATATCAATTTATTCACAAATTAAAATATTTTAAATTTAGATCCGCTTTTTGGAACAATTTCAACTGTTTTATCCTTCAAAAAAAATCCTATTCAAAAATGTTTACTAAACTATTTTCTTAAAATGTGTTTATATTTATAAACATTTTTTTTTTTTGCAATTTATCAAAATAATTATATAAATTGATACACATTTTATTTAAAATTAAATAATGAAATAAATGGTTAAATAATTTGTTGCTTTTTTTTTTTTTTAATACATTTTTAACGTACTACACAACAGAAATTCCGATTAAATATTATGTATTTTATATATAAAATGAAAGTGCTGTCCTTGTTTAATATTATTAAATGTTGTATTTCAACAATATCTCTTTATAATTTATTTTTATAAATTGTTTTTTTTTAATACTCGTATATGTTCTACAAAATACACAGAATAGAACAAAAAAAAATTATGATTAATTATTATAAATTCGATAAAAAAAAACATAAAACATACATTTCACGATAAAAAGTGTGCACAAAAGATTGCACAAATGCATACAATTATAATTTGGGATTCATTTGTTACTATATAAGAATCTAGATAGTATTCCTGACATTGAGTTTCCATAAGAGAGTAAAACATTTGAAAATGTGTGAAGTAAACATTAGCAAAAGTAACAACTCAATTACACATAGGAACCAAAAAGAATTTAAAAACTTAAGCGAAATATAAACAAATTAAAACCATTTAAATCTCCTGCTACAGATGGTATATTATGTCAGCAATGTTTGAAAACTATGGTAGCTTGTGATTATAATGTTAAATGTTGGACATTTTATTAGTCACAGAATTAGATGAACTAACTTCATACTGTTATAGTATTGTAGAAGGAATCAAAAGGACGTATGATATTAAACATGAGGGTGAGGGCTTTCAAATTTGTGCTACGATACGATGCTACAAAAAATGGCTACTATATAAACGGTCTTTATAATTTGCATATGAAGGAAGAATGGATGGCTGATCATCAAATATAGAGAAATATTATAAGCAATGTAAAACTGACGTTCGGACAGTTAATGCTGATGTTAGATACTATATGAAGAGCTAGGATGTGTTTTTCTTCTGCTTTTGTGTGTTGAGTTTCACAACTTTTTTTTTAATTGGATGCCATGGTCCACACTGCAATTAAAACTAAATATATTCGTTATTTATAACATAAAATTTCCATAAAATTTTCTTCTTCATAGCGTCGCATCCAATGCTTTTACTCGTATTCACAATATAATTATGTGATATAATTAAATTAGTCTTAAGAGAATAAATATTTTGGCCAGTATTTCCTATATTGTCAGTGTTGTTACGTAAGTTGACGACGAAACAAAGCTGCACACATACACGGTATAGAGTGCATATAAATTTAATATTGCAATCATTAAATTTATTGCTCTAATTTGAAATTTCGCAATTTTATTTATATTTACATAATTTTTATGTTTTTTTTTTTTTCGCTTATGTTCTTCTATTATTTATTTGACATTTTGCATATCGTGATCTTCTATTGTGTATCTAATAAAATAATATAACATTGAATGGCATAGTTGGGAAGAATAAAAAGTAGAATCAATTGATTGCATCTTCGCGAATAGTGTTTTTGTAAGTGAAAGTATTAATTTTATTAATTAATTTTCAATTTACAAATGTAGGTATTTATAACATCATCATCGAGTTTGTAATAGTTCTATTGATCATTGATTATTATAAACTGCTAAGGTTATTGACAGTATAACTTTACAAAATATGTAATAATATTGCAATCACTTTTTAAAATATTATAACTAATAAAAATGTAATACATTTAATTAATGATTAACAATTTTTTATAAGTTATATTTCGCTTATCATTACAACAGTCATAAATTATGAAGTACTCGTATAATTAATTAAATTAAAATTAATATTATAGACGTATGTTGAAAAGTTAACGGACTACATTTGAACTAACCATTCTGATGATTCCCTAGGGAACAGGTTTTAAAATACAACCATCAATTTATACTCAGATAAAATCATAAACGTTTGAAATTCAAATAACATGAAGGAAATCTAATGCCCCTGATGTACTTTTTTTTTTTGTTTTTGTTATAGTACAACAAAAAGTGGTGGATATAATCAAATAATTCGTGAATATGGGTATTGAATTTATAATTTTGCAACACCATAGTATAATTAAAGTTAATTGGTGCCATATATTTTTTTCACTGAATCAACAAAGTGCATACATTTACTTCTTTTGTTCACAAACTGATGTACTTTAAATGTGTTCAAGAGTCAGGTTCTTTTTTCTCAGCCTTAAACCATAGCATATATGAAAATCGATAATGGCAGACTACTTTTAACTAAATATGTAAAAAAAAAAAATGTAGCCATATTTATTACAACTTTAAATATTTGTTACACGTGAACCTTGATAAAATTACATAACATATATTTTAAGATGGAATTGACCACCGGAACCAATAAAAGAATAACCAAAAATAAACAGACAAAGAAGAACCACAAATTAATTGAGATAAATACTTTTATAAAGTATAAAAGAATGATTTAACTTTCGATTTTATTCTCAATATTAATTTCGCAGTGCAGTGTCCAGTAAATATACAGGTGAATGAATTTAAATAATTTGGAATTATGCAATCCATTTAATTATTAATATTAATCTTTAAGAATTATGTCATTAATTATTTAATTCACGAATCTATGCAATTAACATTATGTGGAAACATATAATGAGTTGCAAAATAATTCACGATATTATAAAAATGGGCTTTTAGAATATAAATTGTTATCTTCATTATAAACATCAGAATTACATTAGTTCGCCAACAGTTAATTGCTACACAATTATATACAAATTCAATACATTTTCAACGACTCAATGTTTAATTCATTCAAAGCTATATCATATTCTATAAATTGTTAAAACGAATTAAAATACGAATTTTAATTTGGAATTTTACAAACATATTAAAAATTATAACTAATGAAATTGGACCATATATGCTTAAGTTTTTAAATATTCCAGAAGTTGTGCTTCAAAATACTATTGAATAGTAATTTTGAGCGCTACCAGTAATACATTTTTTAACATAAAGTTTGTCCTTATTGACTTCCAAAGCAAAATATAGCATTCTTTGTTTATCGGTGATATGCGATTTTTGGCCATAATATTTGCAAAGGATGAAAAATATCGAAATGTTACAAGTAATGGCTATTCGTTAATATGTTTCTTACATGCACTTTGAATATTTTTTAATTAAATATTGTATGTAATGAGGTATTTTGAATGATGAACAATATTAGGTTATATTAGAATAGAGCAATAAAATTTCGGTTTTAATATTTTCATCGAAAGCCTTCAAGTGTTTAAAAAAAAAAAAAACGTCAACACTTATAGAAATATTTATTAAATTCTACATAATGCAGATTTTAATTTATTTATTTACAAAGTGAATGACATTGTTTGTGAATATGTACCGAGTATTGCCAATTATTTGATTTTATTATAAATTTGAACTCGCTGTTATTAAAACCGTGTGTATGCATGCCAATGCAGACTGATCTGCTATAAGACTTTCTTATAACGCAAATAAGGAACTTATAATAGGACAAATATTTTTTGCGTATCACTCACTATAAAATTCGTCGTAATATAAGAAGTTATAAAGATAAATAAAATACATTTACAAATTATAGAATTATAGGATTTCCAGCTTTGCTTTGAAACTTCAAAGATTTTTCAATTATTATACTAATTCAATATTCCATATA
>JANSTX010030810.1:0-14266 GCA_027564355.1 Penthetria funebris | reverse complement strand
AAATTAAAAAGATTAAAGTTAATAAAAACAAAAAAAAAATAACAAAGAGACAGAAAAAATGGGGCACACAACAGGTGCGCTTCCCCGTTAAAACAAATATTTTTCGTTGAAAAATTATTGAATTTCAATGAATTTTTTAGTTTATTATATTAAAAAAAAAAACCATTAATAACCAATTAATAAATAACTAAATTAATTTATTAAAAAAAAATACTAATTGTTTTATCAGAAAATCGGTAGCTATTTTCTTAATTTTGGAAAATTCAATTGTACTTACATTTCTCATCAAAATTATATAGTTTTTTTTTTTATTTTTACGTATTCCATTACTACCAATTAATTAATCTAACATTAAATATTAAAACACACTGCATTACAATTAAAATACAAATTAAAATTTAAAGCAAAAAAAAAAAGACGCGGCTTGTCAAATCAAAATATACTAATGGCGCCAACGTCTTACTATAGCCGATGATGAATAAATGTCGTCCGAACAACTCTTCGTGTTCACGAACAACAATCATCAATTCGCCCCGACGATAAATCGGTTACTTTTAGTACTAGATTATAGGTGCTTGATCATTATGTAACCGAATTTCCCTTGTATTATTCTCACCACAAGGGTAATTGTATTTTATTCATCAATTGTCATCATTTGTCATCAACAATTTAACCGCTAAATCATATGACGCGTCATTTTTTGTGCTAGTGTTGTCGATTGTCATTGATTATTGTAACATTTAATTTTCTTGGTAAATATTTTTATTAAATTAAATTGAAAAATGTTTAAAACAATGTGAGGTTATTGTGGAAATTAAGTGTAATTAAATTAATTTTATTAAATATTATGGAAATGTGTACGTTTTGGAAATAATATGAAAAAATGTAAGTTTTTTGTAAATTTTTTTTTCTTTGTATTCTCCAATTGACTTTGGGATTGGATTTTTATTATTTTTTTTTTAAAATTTTCTTTTGGATTTATTTCTATTGTAAAAATGTCTTTCGTTACATAAATGTTGCATAATTTTGCATTAATTTTTATATTTTTATTACTTAAAGTTGCAATTTAATTATTTTTCCATTTTCTTCGGTATTTTGCTAATAATTTAAAATCTTATTTATATGCCGTTTATAGTAAAAATAGATAAATTTTTATTATCAATTAACAATTAAATTATTATACAAATATATTAATGTATCGATCACAAATGCATCATTTAATGCACCGTATTGTTGGTAAGATTCTTACGTTTCAGGTATTGTAAATTTATAATAAAAAAGACACACTTTCGTGCAAATCTTTAAAACAGAATCACAATTACATATTGTATTGTAAAGACGAATTACAAGTGGTAAACAAAATTTGGGAGTTTTTCTTATTGATAACCATAAGATTATAAATATAACATGAGTGTTTCCGATGCATATAAGATTACTTAATTATGTAATCTTACGCGGTGAAATTTATATAGTGCACGGTAATAGTCCATTTCTTGATGTGGTCTCAACGAAATAGAATACGAAAACTATGTTTTGTATACTACAACAGGATAAAAATACGTTTCTGTTCCCTTGATATTATTTGTTTTTCGTTCAGCATTTTTTTTTTTACGGATATAAAATACTGTTAAAGGGCGATTTGACGGTAATACTTGTGTGATCTTACGCTAAAACGGTTTTGGGTAATAGTAATGTGGATCTTGGTTTAATAAGTATTCGAATGTATTACTTATTCTGGCTTTAGGGTTAAAAAAAGACATTTTTTACACACCGAAACAAAGTAACTTTTAATTCTTAGATATCATTAAACATTTCTGTTCGCCTAACCTGAAACATTTTCGACAAGAAAATGTATAAGAATTATGGCTGCCCACTTCTACATTTAGTTTAATTCAATTTGCTGATGATATATTTACAAATACAAGCCCCTTAATTTCATCGAAAAGATTTACTAGATTTTCTATAATTGACCTTACTACCTAAAATGAATGATATTATTTTTCGAAATAAATTCCAGTAATACTTTTCTTATTAATGGATATAAATAAATTTAAAAAAAAAAAACACCCATGAGGCATAAGTTTAAGCTTATAATACCTTACGAGACTATATATACGTTTTGAAAGATTTAAGAAACTGCCAGTACTTAAGCCGATAATATGTTTACCTTTTTTTTTTTTTTTCAATCGCGTTTGATTTCTTTATTTTAATAATTTAAATGTTATATATATATATATATAGAGACAGAGTCGTATGTCTATAATTAGAGAACTTTAAAAACAATAATAATAATTTTTAATAAAAAAAAAAAAAACCAATCTTCAAATTTAACTTAAAGATACGCATCGGACACGCGACTTTATTGTGAAATAATAAAAGGTAAAATAAATACTTTAAATACACAGTAGCCTATAGGAATATACGAGTATTATATACAAGAGCTCATGATTATTTTACTTATAATTAATTATTGTTATTTTATTTATATTTAAGAGATATTTATTTTATATGCCAACATTATTTACATTAAGTGGATATTTATGCGACTCAAGTTGTAAATCACATTTTTCATATATACTCAGTCGTATATGAACTATGAGTAAAAAAACCGATGTTAATAAATTTTTGATGTTAAAAAGAAGATAATTTTTTAAAATTAATGATTTAATTATAATATTTTGAATTAATGGTTATATGATTATTTGATGAGAGATAATGATTATTTAGTATTATTGTAACATGTTTTTTCTTTGTGGAAATATGTCAATTTTAATGTTTTAGCGAAATATGCAGCATAAACGTTTAACTGATTAATGATTACACATAAAATCTGTGTTATTTCTTAAGATGACCTTAACAGTTTTTAAGCAAGGACATAGACTATACATATAGTTCCGAATGTGCGTAATTTAGGTCTTTATCATTTACACAAAGTAACATTATATTAGTCTATAGTCTAAAAAGAAATTCAGGGTACCCACATTTTGTCGATGTTGCGTTTTGAATCAATGTATAGTCCATAATGTAAAAGTATTGGTTAAAAGAATTAAAAGCTCATTGATTCTATAGTGAAAACCTTAGTTGGTATCTGTGATACCAATTCATAAATCGCTATCCATAAATGATATATGATTTATATGAATATATAACAGTAATTCATCAATACTTTATTAGATAATCTCGTATTGAAGACGCTTATTTTTAAAAACAAAGAAGCACCAACCAAGATAATGATAATGTGCAATAACATTTGCAATGAGAACTCATAATAATACCTAATCTTGGTGTATCAAACGTTTATTTGAATAAAATAAGAAGCTTGATCGGTATACGTCAATATTCAGCGTAAAATCTATAGTTAAACAATTACCAACAAAATTTGACAAATAACTTTTTCTAATCACTGTTTGTTATACGTGTGAACTGGTAAAATGTGAAGCAAGATAACCAGATGCTATTACTTGAGTGTCATATGGTGCAAAATCTATAATATATAAAAATGGTAATATGTTCCTACATATCCTCATCGACCGATTCTTGTACGGTGCAATTTTTCGGTTTCCACTAATATAGTTCAATGTTACTCCGGATGCGATCGCATCTCAATATATTCTCATTTCGGTTGTGTATAATTTCTATTGAATGTCCGTTTTTAATAGCATTCAATATTTCACACCCACTTATCCTTTACTACAGATAACTATCCACATTTGATCCAACTGCACTTTATTTGATATTGAATATCATATTCGTTTTTATCACATGTTAATGTTAAAACATTTTAATTGTTCAATATGATTATGTTTCGAAATTCCTGTATTGTAACAGAAAGGTGGCAAATAATACTGATAAAATTTACTGGACTTTGAAGAAACACACAATTTGCATTTCAAACGCATTTGCCAACAATTGCAAACGATCTGAGTCTATATGGTTTGCACTAACTGACTTAAAATGTAGCAGCTTTTCCGTGAACGAAATACTCTGCCATTATACAGACTGAATTAGTCATAAGAGTTTTCTTTCAAATTGGTATTGGTAGCATACTACGTAATTTTCACGTAAATATTTTTGTGATTTATTTTTCAGTCAGGCACGAAGTCTATAAATGTCACCGTTCTTGTTGTTAAATAGCATCGTTGTGTTTTACACAATTTTGAATTTGTGTTTCAGATAAAAATGATTATAAGAACGGTCATTTTGTCAACAAAAAATGCAATTCCTCTTAAACGACCTCAGATAGAGTTTGATTTCAAAAAACAAAAAAAAAAAAAAAGACGCATAATTGCCAAGTGCATCTACACAGCATGCTTTTGACATTCTATAGTAATTGATGCATGCAAATTAAAAAAAAAACCTTCCTTTATTAACAATTTTTCAGAGTATTTGATACGTGTAATCCCCATAAAGGTGGATAAAATGTAGAAACGGTTCCGTTAATGAAATAATTTACCATTACACATACGGGTATGTAATTAGTCATGTGGTTATTTCTTCACCTAATCACCTAGTCTATGTAAAATGGTAATGTGTTCTGAATTCTTAATACAAGTGGATGAAAAGCGACATATTTTTCATACACACAAACACACACATTCAAAATCATAGTTTGGGTTTTGAGATCTCAATTATGCTTATAGATTATAAATACAATAGGACATTTCTGAGTTGTACAAGAAATAGGTGTGATATTGTATGATTAAAAAATTCAAGTCACTGGTGTAAATTAAACATAATTTTAAAGACAAATGAACAACAATCAACAACACTTGGTTAAAAATAAAAAGTATTAACATCGCAGAATGAAGTTAATAGTAAATCCTATTCCAGACAGCTTAAAAGTAGCTATCCCATTGTCAATATATTTATCTAAACAAAGTATCGTACCATGTAATGCGTGAATTTAAATCTTATAATGTTTTTACATTATTGGTAATTTATGAAGGTAATTAGTATAATGTTCATAATAATATTCAATATTAACCGTAAAAGATTTTAATCAAACACAGACAACAGATGTTTTAAATATAATTTTCTTTCAATCACATAAAAGAATGACTTTAAGAATCACTAGAAAATCAAAAATGATATATTTTTCTCATTTTAATTGATGACACTTAACACAATAAATCAATTTATTGTAAATTTAAATTTCTCCAATTCATAATACAACTGTGTGTACACACACAGTTCAATGCAAATGATAGTTATATGAAAATCTTAAACCATAATTACTGTGATGCCAATATTGGCAAGTTTCCCACAACATGAAAATTTACAAAACTATTATATCATAAGTGAAGTGAATAACATAAACCACAATATCCACCCTCGCACGCGTGTTCACGAGTTTATAGTTATTTCGATGTTAAAATACTTAAGTTAATTCAAGTCATATGTTGTTAAGTTAACTATGGCGCCAAAATCTACAACTTAACTCTCCTCTGGTACATAAAGTATCGTATTCATTTCTTTTATTTTTGAAGAAGATTGGTATTGAAGTAAAAAAAACATGTTATAGGTATTACTTGTGTATTACTTCGTATATCTATTTAACAAACCAAAAAAAAAAAAAAAACAAGGAAAGAAAAATGTGCATACAGAGTTCTTCAGTTTACATATTATAGATTAACACAGCATATGGTTAAAATTTGCTTGCAATCAAAGAGAGCGTAGGTGTAAGTTGCAGACTCTGAATGGATAAACAAAGAAGTGATTTTATATTTGTTATTGACTAACGAGTACAATTTTATACTGGAACTGGAACTCACTGTGATTGGATGACATGCACACCTTTTTTTCTTATTTTATTGTCCTTAAGATAACGAGAACAATATACTGGATTTATATATATATATATATTTATATATAATCATATAGAAATATCTATATTTTTTTTTTTTAAAAATGTTTATGACAAGGTAATAAAATTAAGAGGATCACTAAGATAAAATATTTTACTGCCATAAAGCTTAAAATAGAGAGTATCCAGATGATTTTATTTATATAATTCATTATAGAAAACAAAGTTAAATTTAGTTGTGTAATTTATAAATATACTCGTAAAAATATAAAAGATATCCAAAACGTAACTAAAGTTTTAAATCTCATTTATAATTAATGGGTTTTTATTATCCATTTACAATATAGAGATTATAAATCCTCAATTACAGAATTTTATTTACGTTCATATTAATCGTCAATTAGTATAATGATTTTACAATTGCAAGTTGCATCGCTTTATTGTATCTTTTACAGAAAATAATAAAATTAATCTCTGAACTTTCATTATTATCTCGACCTTTACACCACATGACTGGTGCATTGTGAAATATTGCTGTCTAAATGAACAAAAGTCATTCACGAATCCCATGTTTTCTTGTGAAATTCAGATCTAGGTGATGACGATGATGATTATGATGAGCAAACAAATCGTTACAATTTTCGGACTCTACATCTAAATAATTCAGTATATTACACTACATTCATCACCAGAGATGATTTATGCTAATTTTGAATAACTTCATAATTAACATTTTCCAACATTTGTATATTTCTATCAGTAGATCATAATAACCCAACGATTGAAAATATAGGGTTTTGGAAACTGAGAAAGAAACATACACAAACACAATCCTTAAAGTCAATAATTGAAGAAGTGATTTTAACGGAAAATATTGTTATAATATTCAATAGCGTGTAATACTTGTACATATTTTCTTGATTTAGGACTATTAATGTACATAATAAGTAACGTGAGTCCATCATTGCACTTACAGTACATTGTAGGTTATTTTAACTTTTGCATTCTAATTGTGAACAATAAAAACATAAATTGCCTTTTGTCCAGGAAACAGATTTTTAATGTTTTGCGAACACTGACTAATTGCTTTGGATGAAATGTAATGGCAAAAATGAATCATTGAAGAAATGAATTTCTTCAATATTTCTACAAAAAATGTACGTACAGACAAGTTAAAAGCATGCAAACGAAAATCGACTACTGATTTTTAATTACACAATTTTATATTTCTTGAAATTTACAACAGCGTTTAACACACACAAATTAGCATATTAAATATTTATCGAACTATTTACGTACAGAGTCTATACATCTATTTCAGAATCAAGTTCAATATTGTCAAATAATTTCCAAAATATTGGAATTCCTTTATTTCGTATATTTGTTTATCATTAAGACAGTAAGGGAATATGTTAGCGAGAATTTGTTGTGTTCGGTTTAATGTAATGCCAAGAACTAATAATCGAATAAATTAATTTGTCCAGGATTTCTATAAATTTGTTGAATTTTTCAAAATACATGATAAATGCACCTTGTACAGAATTTCTACAAATACATATATCTACAGGTACAAATTGAAGCATGATGAATGATCTATCGATAAAAAAAAATCCAGAAAACTCATAAAAGTATAAGGAAATTTGTTTTCAACAAAAATTTTTGTAAGTATATTCCAAATATGCCCGAAACCTGAAGAAAATGGAAAAATGCCAGAACATTTGTAATATGTAACTAGATCATGAACTAATTGTAATCAGTAAGCGTTCTCCTGGAATTATTTTGGAAAATATAGGAATTGGGAAATGAATATAGACATAGAGAATTGCACAATAGATAAAAGAATTGCAGTGCTGGGGTTACTATATGGTCACACAGTACACAACAAGAAGATGAATAAGCTTGAGAATCTTATCTTTTCGCATTCATCTTCTCTTGTTTAAACTAATCTTTGTTTTAGATGGTTTTTTAACGTGAAATATCCCAAATGATCGGCGTACGCAACTTATAAACAATAATAACTCAATAAAGCAAGAAATAAAGTAAACAAATAAACATGTCGTAGCTCACACACCTCTTGAAATATTCATGGTAAAAAAAATGTAAGACATTCTTCAAACATTAACAGCATGTACCTTAAAATATGTCATATGTAAACAAACGTAACATATGCCAACAATTTAAATATTTTCTTTATTGTTATTTACAACTTTTCTATTATATAAACAATTCATTTTTTATAAAAGAAAATAAAAAAAAAAACCATAAAGAAATGAGAAATCAGTGCACATACAATAAAATTTATTCTAAATGTTTTTCCTTTTTTTTTCTCTCGTTCATATTACAAAATTGAATTACGCATAATTTCCATATTTAAACGAAAACATTAAGTCAATTTGACTGCGAAGAATATTATAAAATATTCATTCAATTGACTTTAAGTGGACAACTTTACGCAGAAAATTGCTACTTTAGAATGTTAAAATCGACTTATTGCTAAGTCAGCTTTAGTCAACCATATAGCTATATAATAATAGAGTACTTATTAGTGCATTTAACTGAAGAAGATAATATGATCGTGTAATATAAGATGACTTTTGTTGAAATTTTAATGGTAAATAAATTTAAAATTTAAATTTTAAACCATAGGGAAATTGAAGAAATTGAAAACTTTAAATTTTTCGTAAAAATCAAAATAAAAACGACTTTCCATTCCAAAATCCAAATGCTTTATATTCACTTTCAGCACATACGTCTTATAAATAACATAGTCGTACATGATTTTAAAATGAATTTTATTGATTACAATCATTTTTCATCGATAAAATAATTACAAATTTGCATATTATTAATGCATTATATGAATACAATACAACGAATGCAGTATAGTACAACGGCAAAACTTTTGTATTTACGATGAACGCGACACATGTAAAACTACTAAATGCAATTGTTTAAAACAAGATATCTCTTCATCATCTTTTATTTATTATTATTTTACATAATTGATTGCATTATTATGGGTAAATAAAAGAGTAAAAAGTTAAAATTGTTAAATCATTAAATGATTGATTGACAGTTCTAAAAAATTAATCACTCAATGATGTAGTTATATTTTAAAGTACCTGCTTATATTCAGTGATTCATGATAATTAATTGCAGCACACTAAATAGAAATTGTTATTTGTAAATGCTATGCAAGGTACTGCTGATAAATGATAATTAGTTTACAATTCGTATAATTGATTGAAGTTGAATTAAACATTATCAATTTTATCACTTTGACCTATGTTTAATGTTACAACATATAACATAATGTGTATACGATCTTAAGGTACAACTTTTACGTTGTTCTCCATCAAGTTAACCATTGCATATTGGTGTATATATGCTGCACTTAGATGTTCACTCAGAAACGTCAATTCGACTTGTGACGTCTTTTAACGAGCAGCAGCTTGTGTATTTTCCACAGGAAGAAATATTTGCAGAACAAAACACGTCACCGAAATTAAAAACGGTGGAAATGTATTAAAAAAAATTGAATTAACTGTATATGAATAAATCGACTGAAAGGGTACATAAAAGAACATATCAGACAACAATGATCCGAAATTTAACAGCAAAATAATCAAGTCACATCAGATAATGAATGATGATTAAGAAAACGATTTTCTTTTCCAAAGTCATTGTAATGAGTATGAAAATGGTTAGCATTTGTGAAATGGTACATAAAATACAAGAACATATTTTCACAATGCTATACAATATTTAGGACCGAAAAATAAGACAAAATTTCCCATATAATCCCCGACAGGATAAGTAAGTCGAAATCACCTGAGGGGTTGTGAAGGAAATAAAACGGCATTAGAACACAGTACTTAAGTTAATTCGATGCTATATTTATACAATAGAACCGAAATACATACACTATTTTGAAATGTAGTATTTGTCATTGTATGATCAGCCAAGTCAGCCTCTTATCATTTTACGATATATCATTTTAAATATGTGTCATTATTTTCTTCTGAATAAAATTCATTTTGCAAAAAACTCATCTATAGGACTAAATTTTCTTGTCTACTGATTATTGTTTTCCAAGAAAATCTATGTCGTCAGATCCATAATCAAGACAAAATGTTTATATTTTTCGGAATGATTAATCTTTTTTCGACATTCAAGATTAATGTCACAAAGTAAATACATATGAGTTTGAAGTAGTTGATTTGATTGAAGGTTTTAAATAAAATTTAATTAAAGATCTTAAAGAAAGAAGTGTTCATATTTATTTTTACTATTTTTCATTTTATTTTTGTTGATATTATTACTAAATGATTAATATGGCTGTGCCAGTGTGTATATACAAATTCATTAACATACCTATTTGTTAAGTTCATCTTTAAAATAATTGAATTTATAAAATTTTAAATTTTCTTAAAGATTATGCAAATTAATCAGCATGACTTTAAACTTTTGATATTAAATAAATATGTGTCTTAATCAAAAAATTATAAATTCATTAATTTTTATATTATTTGAAATTAATTTTAAATTAATAAAAATATCAGAACTAATGTCAAAATAAGATTTGTTTTGAAATAGAATTGATTTTTTTTTTTTGTTTATAAATAAATTATTTATTACTTGAAAATTGAATGCATTGAATTGTCATAAGTGACTAACAGAAATTTTAACGTATTAAAAACACAAACTTTAACAATGAGAAGACATGAAGTTATGCAGTATTAATAAATAATATATTCTTCTCAAACTTTAGACGTTAACTGTAGTAAGTCGAAAACACCTAAAAGGCAATATTGGTTAATGAGACAATATATGATTGATTTGGGTAAAACAATTGGAAATTCATGAGCTGTCGCACAAAATGCCTGAAGTAGAGAATCATGAAATTGTAAATCAAAAATTGAATGTATGGAGTTCTACATCCCGATGTGGACTCAAAAGGGTGTATAAAATTATATAATTCAATGATTTTTATCAATAGAAATTTAGATTATAGTAAATGACTATCATGTACAGAAAAATACGGCGCGAATGTGGTATATTAAATTTGGTGACATTTAATTCGAGATAAGATACTGATTTATGTACTTATACTAAAACAGCAAGATGTTTCATACTTTGTTATTCAATTTGGTAGTAATACACTCTGTAATTACTTAGTATTATACTGCAAACCTTTTCATATTGTACTTGAAGACAATTTAGTTATCTTTTAGTTTAACATTGATGACTAGAAGGGATTTGATTTGGATAGGCTTTGTTCAATATGTACAAATTATATATAAAATATAAAATAGCCGCATTACGATCTACCCACACCACATGTTCTGTTTATTTAAACTCTACACAACACATTAGTTTTTCGAGTTCTTATTTATGAAGAAAATTTACATCATCATTAAATAATGCGTGGGTCATAGATCGCAATCGATTATTATTTCTATTTATTAGAATAAATAATTTTATTAGAAATTAAATCAATTTTATCAAAATTGGCTATAGTCCCCGTGTACACGATTGAAATGAAATCGAATTGCATGTAAATCGGATTACGTACATGTAATGTTATGAAAAGAACTCGCAACGAAAGTAGTGTACACTATAGGAAAAGCGTATACGCGAACGTAATAGTAATAAAGGTCAAAGAATATCATTTTTAACTTTGGGAATTGTTTACTTAAGACGCAAAATTTTACACAAAACATGGTATAATTCGTTTTGTTGCGACATATAGCCATTGAAAACAAATAATTTTTATTTACAAGAAAAAGTCATCACAGAAACTAAAGCATAGCTTGATAAATGCCAGTTATTTGTATTTCACTTTGTCAATTAATAAAATGATTTATAAAATAGTTTATTGAATTTTGTTGTGCGATCGTACAAGCACAATATCGATACCACCATTACCGCTGGTCGTCCGAAAAACGGTGATTATTGAAAAAATGATAAATACTGATATGTTGAAACATCTCAATATGAACGTGTACATGAACATTTTACACGAACATTTTCATATATGAAAAAGCTAATTTGTTTAAATTGATCAAAAACGCATTCGTGTGATCACTTCTCAATGTTGTTTGCACGCGTTTTCGAAAAAAATTTCTACTTCGATTCAGTCACTGATGATGACAAATATGGATTTATTACTATACATATACAGCAGTAACAAAAACAGTCGATGCAGTTGATAGAACCTAATGGAAGTATGTACAAAAAAATATACAAATACGTTTCTATCAACAGTTTTATGAAATTTAAATATAGTATAATATTCGTCGACTATTTAGAAATAGGTAAAACAATAACCGGTACATATTTTTCGTCATTACCGTTTGTTAAGAAGCAATTACCGCATTTGGCAATAAAAAGTGTACTTTTTCATCATTATAGTGCGTATACCAGCTCACCAATTGGTTAATGACCAAATTACAACGAATTTTTTTTATGAAAGTGCTTTACCTTTCTGATCATCACCCGTCAATTCTTAACACTGGGCGAACTAGATTTTGGCTTCCTACACGCCATTATCTCAATTTTATAGAAAAACCAGCAAACTTATTAAAAAAATCAAAATTCTATGTTATAAACAACTGATGTGTCCAATAATAACGTACGCGTATTCTACTTGATCTATGTTATTCGCGTACCAAATGGAACGACTATGAATACTAGAACGCAAGGCACTATGCCAATTAACTGGTGCTAGAAGACCAATGGGCGAATGTAAGACACATCACGCTGCCGGTATAGAAAAAAAAATAGATAGAATTCTGGTTAGACAGACGCTAAAAATGCCTATAATCACTCTTGACACTCCGATGACCTCATCATCAAGCGTTGTAGTAAAAGACTGTTATGGTTTAGTGAATCGGTAAACAACAGAATTAAGCATTCACTACATCTTTTGTTATTTAGAACACAATGGAAGGTTGTGTGTATAATAATGGTATTCTTATCCAATAACATTGAAATAACATTGAACAAAATCAACAGTGTGCACATATATGTGAAGTCCTATAAAATTTACGTTTTCTATGAATCGCCACATTCATGCAGTTTAACTTGTATCCTACATTTTCGTAATTAAATTATAATATGCCCACGTGAGCTAAAATCACCACTCAATGGGTTAGTTTTGCAAAAATCTACGCTGAACACAATCATCACATCAATTGGATCTACATTACAATTGCTCATTATATTCCCCGATAAGCCGCCCCCCCCCCATCTAGACTACACTTTCTGTTGCATTTTAATTTTACACTAGCGTAGAGCCAAACATTACAATCGATATGATCTAAACGGATTCATTTTATGAATTTATTTTTCACAAAAGTGTACGGAGCGTTAATGAATCGATTTTTTTTCGGTTGGTCCTCGCTCTAGTGGTAACATTATAATTGATCGAATTTGGTGTATTCGCCGAGGTCATAGTGATGCGTTTCGATTTAGTTTCCTATTTAATCTTTCTGTTTCCTATACGACTTTTAAACCACACAAATGACATTAGAAACTGGTTTTACAAATTTAAAAATATTTACATTTATAAGAATAATGGGCACGATGCGATGTGCCTTAGAAATTAATTATTGTTCACAAAATTTAATTTTTGTATAATAAAGAATTTATGAATGAATGAATGAACAAACGCATATTTTTCAGACTTCAACGGATCCTGTCATTCTGAAGGAATTCAAATGTTGAGGTAAAAGAAGAGTATTTTATGTTAAAATAAACTGATTTCGTATTTTAAAAAACTATTTTTTTTTTTTTTAAATGAATTATTTCTTTAATATTATCAATCTGCCCTTCTTATTATTGTATAAATTATAGGAGATCCTCGAAAAATTTAATTAATTTTTCATCAATAATTTTTGTCTAATAAAGGATTTCAATCAATCGAAATTTAAATATGAAACTAAATATCATTTTCGAATAATTAATTTAAAAAAATTAATTATTAAATTAAACAAAATTTTTCATATTTAAGTGTGATTTTCTGTTTAGACTTAAAATTGTGCAATAGCCAATATTTTGATAAATTATTTCCTGAACAGATGTTTTCTATTTTATAGGACAATTGTTTATTTTAAAATTTTCTTTCTCATAAATTAAAATTTTTTATGTGTTCACCTTATGTTAAAAAAAAAAAAATCAATAAATTTAATTTTAATTAATTACATACAATGTTAATTAATTGATTATACAATTTTCTTGTTGTACTGTACAGACACCATATCGAGTTTAGTTGTATACACGGGCTGTATTTTGGAAATATAATTTTAAATTATAAATTAAAATTATGTGAAATCAATTATTTTGAAATTTTTTTTGAAAAAAAAAAAAAAGATTAAGGACAACCTATTTTTTTTTTTTATTTTTTTGATACAGTGGATTGGATTGTTATTGTTTTTAGCATAAATAAAATTTTCTGTTCTG
>JANSTX010030799.1:1436-14266 GCA_027564355.1 Penthetria funebris | reverse complement strand
AGTACATATTGCTTTTCAAAGAAATAAGTTCACTGAGACTCCACTGTGCAATCTTATATCCAGAACATGCAGCAATAGTATTTTGCTGAAAAGAACTATACAGATTGCTTGTAAAATTTCAATTAAAGTTCATGTAGAAGCATATAATAGAACGATCAAAGCAAAAGTAAAGTGCTTAGGTTCAGACATTTTACAATTAGATCATTTTAAGTATAAATGTATAGAAAAAAAAACAAACAAAGTACGAATCCTTAATTGGACAACCGGAATAATCAGAATTTGAGAATAGTCTAAAGCTCAAACAGTGACATTTAACAGATATATGAATGTCATGTTGGTGCTAATATTTCATTATTGCTGCTATACTAATGGAATTTTTTGAGATATTCTAATAAAAATAAATTTGATCTTGTCGAATATCAATTGTTGCTCAATTTTACTTGATTACAGGGTTTTTGACTAGATCCACGATAATGTAATAGATGCTGTTGATATGTAAGTCTTACGATATTCACATTGACATACAGCTGACGAATGGAGTGGCTAACTATCAGGTGTTTTCACCGGTAATCCGATCACGAAATATGTCAGAATGGTGTCAAGGTCATGTTTGTCGACTGCTTGAAAATACAGCTCATTACCAAACTGAGTAGGAGATTTATGCACCAATCTTTTCAAGTATACAAATGTATAATCGGATAATTATAACTGATACAATGTTTTTCAGTTAGTAAACTTCAATTATGAGTTTACATTTAATGTTACATGCATACTACAAATGGTAAAGTGAAATCATATTGCGCCCCTATGTAAATTACGGGTTCATAATAATTTTGCATTTCTATTGTTTAAGTTGAACATAAAACTAAGGTAAGCATGGACATAATTTATCTAGTTGAACTTGTGGTTTTGACACAATTGAACTCAACACTCAGTAATTTTGAATTTGAATATATACCCAATTCGAAGAAATTTTTTAAATTAAAAAAAATGCCCAGTTTAAAATTAATGAACCTTTATTTGTTAAAACATTTTTATACAATAATTTAAAGCTTTTAAAATTTAAGTTATGTAAACCAACAATTAATTAAAGTAAAAATTTTATCCTAAATTTAATAATATTGTAATAAGTTGAAACATATTATTGATTCGATTGTTTTTTTTTTAAATATTGATATATTAACGATATCTGATCCATTTTTTTTAGAAGAAACAAATTAATAAATATAAGACAACATATTCAGTTTTAAAGCTGTTAAATTTGTACAAATAACCCTTTCCTGGAAATAGCCATAAAACTTGTCAATTATTCGCATTCATTTTTGAATATTCTTTAAATATAACAAGAGCTTTAAATAAACACGTAATATTTGAGCTTTTATATGATTTGTTTCTTTACTAAAAAACTCGATCTTACCCTTAATAATATGGAAGACCTGCGTATAATTTGAAAGTTTCTACAATATAAATTATTTTTTGATTACATTTTATGTAATGAAATTATTAATGAACAAATTAAAATCTATAAAGACAATGTCATAAAATGAGGAAATCAATTTTATACATATATAAATAAATTATTTTATTGTTAAATTGGGTAACTGTACTAAGTCTGCAAAACGTTCATTCTTAAATTAGCTGAGTTCTATCTTAACTTGGTGTCAATTACTTTATATTATTATTCAATATTTATGTTGATTAAGAAATTAATTATTTGGTTTTGTAATAATTTTGGACATTTGCAGCAAAATTAAATTTGAATATTTGTTGTATCTGTGCCTGTAGAATAATTTGATTCTTAAGAGTAGAAACTTGAGCGAAATTAATTAAAAAATAAATTACATCGTAATATTGACCGTTAAGAGTAATTAAGTGTATCTTGAATATCTTTGCAGCAAATTTAAATTTAAATATGTGTTGCATCTGTGTATGTAGAATAATTTGATTCTTAAGACTAGAAACTTGTGCGGTTAAAAGTAATTTAGAGTATCTTGAATATCTTGCAATTTATATTAATTTAACTACTTTCGGGTATATACACATTATTAATATTTTTTATTGCACTAAATACCACAATTATATTATTAAGTTGCAATTTTCAACAAATCAGGGAATCCAATCCCATGCAGGTTGTGTCCATATATATCCAGTATTTGTCATTGAACAATAAGCATTATAATATCTGCCAGGTGATCTATATAAAAATAGTCTTAATCATTAAATTATGTATTTAGTCAATAGTAATGTTATGTAAGTTTGTAAATTATAAATCCCTTCTACTACAGTTACCGGTGTGTAATATAAGTTTTATATTTGAGACAAATTTTACATTCAAATATGACAGGTCTATCATTTCATTTGCAATAACGAACATTAGATCTACAATTTAACTATTATTTAATAATCGAAGTACCAATGTAAAGAATATTACTTTAAATTTCTTTTAAGTTGAATGATATTATTATTTGAAACTTCTTTAGTCTCTCAATCTTCAGACTTTTCATTTTATACCATAAAGATTTTAATATAAAGAATTTTGTCAATATTTTTTTATTATCAATTCAAATTTAGGGACTACAGAGAGTACGTCGGTGAGTACACAATATCAATAAAAAGATTTAGTACAATTACCTGCAATAAGACCATTGTGGGCATTTGCATCGAAATAGCTGTTGAAATTCCTCTTTGCATACCTCATTCCACCAGCATGTTCTCTGTTAAAGAAAATTAATTGAGTAAAATGCAAAGATGAAAATAAAAATCACCTCTGTTAAATAACCATGAACACTTTGATCTGAATAACTTCTTTTCACTATACGAGCATATATTGGCATTACCCCAAATATACAGAAAATTGCTGCAGCATAATATAACTAAAACGGAAAAATCTTTATATTGTGAAAATCAATGAAAATTTTATCTTATATATATATATATATATATATATATATATATACAAACTTTGTGATACATTTTCTTCCCGTTTATGTTGGATTTTCTTTGGCCAATTGTGCTATTGAAATGTATTTATCAAAAACTCAATTATCTATAGGTTATTAAATTTTTAAACAGGAAATACATTCCCTATAAATAACACATAAAAATAATACTGTTATTTTTATTCACACTATTCAGACATAAAATCATTTACGAATACTTGTTGATGCATAGAACTGGGAAAATCATCAAGCAAACATAACAAAAGTGTCAAAAGAAAATGTCCAAAAAGAGAATGTGCAGCACTCAGACTTCTTGGAAATGTTAGAAAAATTTTAATGGCGAAAGAAAAACATCGAATTTTCTATTTAGAGAGATTTAAATTATAAGTTTACCAATTCCACACGAAAGTCATGAAAATGAAAATTTCTCTGTAATTCCAATAAAATACCGTACATTTTTTGATGGATGAAAAATATTTACGAATTGAGAAAGAGCCTAAATGAGATACTTAAGATACGGAACACTTCTTAAAAGAAAGATGAAATACATCGAAAAAAGTTCAGACATGCAAACGACAGGAATGAATTCGCATCGAGGCAAGTTGATGCGAACGTTTTTGTTCACAAAACATTGAGGTGATTTACAATGTGCAAATCACCTCACTCATAATTCTATGTTTTGTGATTCAATCAGTGAAAATAAGTTAGTTTTTGTTCACAAAACATTGAGGTGATTTACAATGTGCAAATCACTTCACTCATAATTCTATGTTTTGTGATTCAATCAGTGAAAATAAGTTAATTCATTCTATGTGAGAATATTGGCGAATTTATAAATGATTTTATTTTCTGTATATAGCACAACGCGGAAACATAAGGCAACAAAATATATTTATTTCGTTGTCTAAATTATATCCACCGATCTCTAAAACTATAGTATCGTGAAAAACAGGTTAATTTATACGAAATTGAAATATCACTCGAGTCATTTGTGAGTTATCTGATCAAGACAGAACTAGTGGAATGTACACAAGCTTAACTAGTAAACTAATGACGCTGAACACTATTTTGTTCAAATGGAATCAATGTTCCAAAATATTAAATTAGCTTCTTTCTACTTCCTCTGCCTATTTTTTCTAATAAAAATGAATAATTTATAAATGAATATTAAAATTATATGTAAACTACAAGGCATATAGGCAATAGTTCGCCATTGGAAAACTTTGTTATACATCCTTGAGTCTGTATTTATAGGACTGTGAGTTAGTGTCTCGATTGTTTAGGTTCTATTAAATTATCAAATATCAGATCATAAGGACAAAATAATTTCTATTAATTTAAACAAGTTCAATAATGTAGTTTGATAAGAATTTGATCAAATTTGGTTGGTGCTCTTAGTGCAGCGATAATTTGGAATATGGAAGCTTATCTTGAAAGTAACTCGACCAGTTCACCAACCAGAAAATGTATTTCTAATTTGGTACGTAATAAACCAGGATTGTAATAACAAACAGTAATTTTCTAATGCAAATGGTAATTACCTATTTAGGCTAATTCAAATTACAATGACATTATATGCTAAATCAATCATATAGTATTATTAGCATAGTCATTACTAGTATTATTATTAATTCTATATTTAAATTCTATAAATGATTCATTCAAAGGAAAATCATAATGTAATAACAAAAATATACAAAGGTGTAAAATTTATTGTGAAAAACGATTTGAGTCTAGAAAATTCACATATAAATAATTTTAATCTACGGAAAATTTTATGTTATGTTTTCATATGCTGTCGCATTTTGTGCTTTTCTAATTTAGAGTTCATCTTAGAAATTTAATTTTGTTTATGTTTTGATATTCAAATATAAAAATAGACATTTATTTATATCTAATTTTGAGATATTTCGAATGCATAAATTCTTGCATTTACACATACATAAACTCAGGGAAGATATAAAATACGAGTAATCAATTTCAACTCTATTCGGACATCTGTGTTTGATTATTCTTCTAAGAATTAATATAGAGAATTATATTCATACAAGTTATTGGTATCAGGATCCGTAAATATGTATACCAAACGGTAAAACATTTTCTATAGTTAAGCCCTTTATAAGATATAAACATCTAATCAATAAATTATCCATGGAATTATTCAAACCCCTTGGATGGTTTCGATGCCATTATTTTCACCGACTGTTCCAAGATGGAAGCCGGGGTTGGAGCTGGGGTTTTCTCAGACACTCTTAGCGTGGCAGAACACTTTAGGCTACCAAATAATTCAAGCGTATTCCAAGCGGAAATGTTTGCTGTCTGGAAGGTTTGTGCTTTCTTGTTGTCTGCGTCGATTCCCGTACAACGGGTGGTGATAGCCAAAAATAGTATGGACCATTATGTCGCTTACCTCGTCGGTCTGAAAATCTGTTATGGGTTCCTGGCCACAGGGACATTGCAGGTAATGAGAGGGCCGACGAACTGGCTTGGCAGAGCTCGGGTCTTGATATATCATCTGGTGGCTATCCTAAACGCCACGAGATGGATTTAATGTGCATATCTGCAAAAATCAATAGGGTGTGTGGTATCAAAACGGTACCTACGTGCTAATTGGGATCCTTCGAAGGTTTAGTCGGATCCGCCAGTGCTAACTAACCAACCAACCAACCAAATTATCCATAAAATCTGACAGTTTTATACATCTAGCTTCTAACTTCCTATAAAAGTAAATATTCATGGCAATTGATACAAGCGCCAGTGCAATTTAATCACTATATTGAGTATAAGAATGGATATCAGTCTTCAAAATCTTGGGATTAAACTGAAAATGGATATGTTGGAATAATACAAGAATATGTCTTCTCGAAGAGGGCATTCAAGCAAATAAAATCACACAAAATTTCCAAGATTCTTGGCTCATCGAAGGAATTATTCAAGATTACGTTTCCTAGATACTGCAACAGATACGTGATTGAAGAGGGTAGTCATAGATATAAAACTTTATGAACATTCATAGATAATATTCAATATCTACCTAAAATAAGACGATGTTGTAGCTACCTGGCAAAGAAAACTAAAAAAAAATTTGAATGCACAAAAGGTTTACAGAACACACCAGTGCAGATTACTAAATGAAAAATTAAAGAAGAACAAAACAACTTATGTTTTTCTAGTTGACGAGAGGTCTATGAACGAGTTCAAAAAGGTATATTAAAATTTAACCAAGGAACTTATTCACATAGTAACATCGGCAGCCACTACTGGGAACACAACAACTACTAATGTTCAAGTAATTTATAATGGCGTTCGAAATCACACAAATCAACCCCCAACAGAGTAAAGTCGAAATATGTACAAATTTTAAGAGGAAAATAGACGTAACTCAGATGCAGGATCCATGGTTAAATAAAGAAAATATACAGACTAAAAGGATCTGATGATATCGTCATTTTCATTTCTATACTGGAAAAATCATAGAATATGTATACTAATAATCAGCACTAACTTATTCTTAATATAGAATACGCTACAAAGCATCATATTGTGGTGTCAATAAAGCTAGATAGTGCAAAAGGTATACTACTAACATATCCTGATACAGTGTACTTTCTTGGAAAAAAAGTAGAACATCGCCATCTTAGATTCAGAGATACCAGAGAAAAGATCTAAATATTTTTAATCAGTGCTAACACTAAGAGACACTAGTTCTTATGTAAGTCTTCAGAAATTATTCAAAGTCCATATCACTAATACGCTGAGAACTCTTAAGAAACCGCCACAAATAATAGTAATGAATAATTAAAACTATTACTTTTCTGAAATGTGCAATAAACAAACAATGCTGAAGGACAAACTTAAAGTTTAAATCAGTAGAAACATTTTCTTATTTTTCTTCTTCTTCTTCTTCTTCCTTTCCTTAATCCTTATTCAGAGTCGATATGTGAGCATTGACTTAAGTTAAAATTGATGATTGACAGATGCAGAGATACACATACGATTTTAAGATTGCATATCAGGTTTGTTGCTTTATATATAGTGTAAAGGTGGTGATAAATGGGGAAATTAAGTATTAAATCCAAACAAAACAACAATCGATACTACGTATGTTTGTATCCATGTTGATCGGTACTTAAATACCACTTTGCCGACTTAATTAGCTGGTAATAAGCTTGATTTATGGACCTAACTGGAATGATTTCATTGATAAAATCAATAAAAAGGCTTCAAGAATCATGTGGGCAAAAAAAAAACTATCGGGAAAAATATGAGTTTGTCAACAAATACCTGTGCCATATTGTTCTATTGTTTAAACTCATACAATATAGTACTGACGATCTGAAGACGCTCAACAATGTTTATTACTATCATTTAAACAAGATCAATTGTTATTGCTTAGGAACCAATTAGACGCAAGCTATAGTGGTAGATGACTGTATCAATATCTGGACAAAAAACGAATTAAAAAAAACATGCGTAAGACCCATTTTAGTACATGCAACACATATAGTACGTCCAAAACTAAACAATATATGAGCACAACAGAAATGAAGATCTTACGTACTGTCACCGGTCATTCACTCAGAGATGGAATCAGATGTGATGATATTCGAGATGAATGTCAAAACACAGGTCTATGACTTAGCGAAATAAGAAGACGAAGACAATAGTACTACCATACTCTGTCTATACAGCATACTAAACATTCTGTATGTGAAACCTTATATCTGTTTCAGAACTACCATTTATTGTCAACAAATTGTCTCCACTTCGTCTTTTTCTTAGCCATAGAAGTGCATGTCAAAGGCATACAAATTTGTATTAGTTTCTTCTTTGAAATAATTATCTTTAGATCGATGTGTGAGCTGAATTTTGCAAGTCGTTCAAATTTCACCTTCATGTCAGTATTAATAGTACTTAGACCACATCTGACGCAATATGTTTTAGTGCTTACCTTGATCTTAAATTATTTATTAATCAAGTGCAGATACGTTTATTGTATATTTGAGTGCTTCGATTGTAAGGTTGCTCCTAAGACATTGATTCTGTGTAGCATAGAATGTAAACCTATAAATCAAATTTACAATTTCCCAAATTGATGGCAACTAATTATGATATTAAGTATAGCATAAGTGAATTGTTTATAATGATAGATGTTGATAGCATGTTCCCAGTTTGAAAATTTCAATTTTAAAAATATATAATATTTGAATTCATTCTTAAAGTATGTACGAGTACATTTTATTCATTCAACTATTTTAAGCATCGCATCGTCATTTATTGTAATAAACATATAACTTTTTTCTATTTTTTATTTCTCTTAAACTGTACGAGTTTCAAATTCTAGTAGCATCTTTAATATTTTCAGTTATAGGGGAAGTTGTGTTGCAAGTAAATTTTGTTACTGTAAAGTAATGACAATCGGAAATTGAGCTATAATATAGAGAAATTATTCAGAAAACTTAAAATTAGTCTAACACTATTGCACCATTGTAGCCACTAGTAACAGAAGAAACGTTTACTGAATACAGATGTATATAACTGCCAGCATAAATTTTGAATTTTTCTAATAACTCTTCTTTGTATCATGGACCAAAGTAAATAGTAAAATAATCTTAGATCTATAATGTATTCATATTTGTATACCTACAAGCTTCATATTGCCATAATATGGTTGGAAGTTGGAGCTGCACAAAATCTGAGATGGTTCAATCGAACGGGCTATTCTAATGACAAAGATGATGATTTACTTTCTACTCTGGTTAAGAATCTGATCGGATTTAGTTTAGGCTGCAACGACTGTAGTCTACAGAACATCAATTTTGAATTTTTAAATTATTATTATCCGTGTCATCTCTTCTCGGCACTTACAACATTACATATATATTATCTTGTTAGCCGCTATATACTACGACATAATTGGGGATGGAGATCGTGATACCACAAGAAGGTAAAAATGAACTGAGTAGCTTAGATCTTAGTCGGTCATTCGATTAGTCACAATTGATATCCGCATTAGTTCTATTGATTAACCTATCAATTATATAATAGTATTTAAGCTTCTATGCATACACCGAGAATTGAAAGCTACATGAGAGCAAAATGCTTTAATCACTCCGATAACCAAATGTCAATTTATGAATTATTGTCTGCTTAATTGGGCCACCAATTACAAGAATATTCTTATATAATTTAGTGGGTACTTCAATTTCATTGACTATATAGAATTCATTCCTAGGAATTTCTCGTCAATCAAAACAGTATTTAAAAATATCCATGTTTACAATATAATACTTTTAATTATTTTGAAATTTTTTTTTTCCTTTTACAAAAAAAAAGCAATTTATTTTTAAAATAGTTTCACATATTTTTCAAATTTAACTAAAATACATTTTCACCGATTTTCCTCTATAACATCTAATTTTAGAAATATGAAAATATTTTTAGAAAATTTCTTTTCTGAATATAAAAGGATGTATGAAATAATTTTTCCACAGTAGTTTTTCAGAAAGTGTTAAGTGATAATTACATTAGAAGTTATAAAAGGTGAAAAAAAGAAAAATTCAATTATTAAATAATTTTTTGATTTAATTTAATAATCTCAAATTCCAATAAATCCAATAATTTAATTATTTAATTAATAAATAGAAAAAAATTACAATAATTATTGTAGGTAAATAAAAAGCATAAAAGGAAAATGTCTGTAATTCCATTGAGTTTTCGTAATTGGTGGGACGAATGGGATACACCACGTCGTACCCATAGACTATTCGATCAAGATTTTGGCACTGGATTAAAACGTGATGATTTATTGTCATCCTTTTGGGATTCATCACCATCAGTATTAGGTAGTGGTTATGTTCGTGGATGGAAAAATAGAAATTTACAAAGACAAACATCGGGTTCCACATTAAACGTTGAAACTGATAAATTTCAGGTTAGTAATGTTACTTTTTTTTTTTTTCTTTCTGAAGACAATGTTGCATTATTCATCTGTATTTTACATTATTTCGTTATGCAGGTAATCCTTGATGTACAACAGTTTACACCAAATGAAATTACAGTAAAAACAACTGATAAAAGTATTGTTGTTGAAGGAAAACATGAAGAGAAACAGGACGAACATGGTTATATATCAAGGCATTTTGTAAGACGTTATCAATTACCAGGTACATTTAAATTTTTTTTGAAATTACTATCGAATATTTATACATGTATATTAATATTGGATGTGGTCTTTTGCAGCTGGAACAAATCCAGATGATATTACATCGACTCTTTCATCCGATGGTGTTTTAACAATTAATGCCCTAAGGAAACCATTACCGCCACCAAATGCCGAACGGGTTGTGCCAATACAACAAACCGGGCCCACCAAATCGGAGAACAGCCAACCAAAAGTTGAACAAATGAAATGAAAATAAATGTGTTTTGTAATTTTATCTTTGTATTACAGATTGGACTTCCTTGAATATTTTTGATACTAATTTTAATTATAATTTAATTTTAATATCATAATTTTTTTTTTTTTGTTTTGCTAATTTGATATGTAAAAATTTTTGTACAAAATTACAAATTATTATAATTATTAAAATAAATTGTATTTTATTTTTTAAATTGGTTCTTTTTCATTGAATTCATACATTAATTTTAATAAATCAACATTAATTTCGTATCAGGAACAATCGTCCCCGTCCATTTCATTCGGGAAGAACATATTTAATACTCATTGTGTAAATATGAATCAATAGTTGAGGAATTATTTAATTTCATGAATGGTGGCGTGCAAATAAAAATTCATTTAAAATTCAAATGATATACCCTTTAATGTTCACAACACAAAATCCCTTTGTATTAGATCATACGGATTAAGGAGAGAAGAGGATGGTAATACGAGAATCTTTGAACATTTGATTTAAATGTCTGGAGGCCGCCCTAAAATGCAGGAAATAAATCCTCGAAAAGATGGTTCCGTGAATTCGACAGAATGCAGGTGTGACATCCAAGCGATACGTCTGTGTAGAGAAACAACCATATATTGGGTATAATACAGGCGATCTTATCAGAAACATTGCCATGAAAAGCTCATCATCTGAACGCCTCGAGGGCGCATAAGGTGGCATTACGATGATAATTTGCCGTTTCAAATCGACTAAGATTTTGATCAATTAAAGTGATGTCAGCAATGTATACAATATGCATCCCATTGATCAGACATTCACTTTTAATAATTTAGCAAGTTTTCTGAAGTAGATTCTCGATCAGAAAAAGGAAAGGTTATGTTACGATTTGTACAGCATCAGTTAGATGAGATGAGATAACGTAAGAATTTCATTTAAAAATTAGACGCTCTACTGCCATTTTTTTCTTCTTATTAATCATCACTTTTAATTCTATGAAGTTATACAAGAACCATTATAGTTCATAGCGTGGTCAGATCATCATCATGCATTCAACAGTTAGTTACTAATACGAGTGTATATTATATAAAATTTATAAAACAAAATCTGCAGATTTTGCATTGGTCAAAAGCAGAATGTGTCTCCTCTAACAAAAGGGCGCACATACGATGTTCATAAGCCGTTTCCAATATGCATGTTATATCCAATGTGAACACAAATAATTATAATTAATGGTAATTTACCAAACTGAAAATTTTAGATCAATTATAATTGTCCGGTCATTTAACTGATGCATAAATCTCCAGCTATACTTATTTTTTTTTTTTAAGATATTCGACAAACACTGCAAGACAAGACAAGCAATAAGTATTATATAATAATCATGACTGTATCATGGAAGTTATTTTGTAGCATTAACACGGCTTAAATTATTGTTGATCAACGGACTGCTGCTTAGAGTTACTGTTCGTTCAAGGCAAGGTCTAAGGGACCATTTGGGAGTGATATGAAGCTGTTACTTACGAAGACTCTGTGATATCGGTGATTTCTCATGGTGGTCTATATATGCCCCAATTTAATAGTCAGATTTGAAAATAAAAAAAAAAATTGAAAGTACTATACCAACAGAATTATAGGATGAACAGATTTATAACATGAGACACACATAGTCAGTAATTACATACCCCAAGTATACCATATAGACCAAAAATAAATAAAATATTTACCTAAGGAAGAGTACAAATAAGGAGGTAATTTAAAAAGGACCGCTGTATTTTCAGTTGTAGCTACCTATGTTTTTGTGAGTTTGTGGAGAAGTTAGTACATAAGTAAAATTTGAATTTATGTAGAAAGTCACCCTTTTCAAATCATCTATAGACATCTCGTCAACGAGAAGATAATTTACTCTGTTCTTTCTTATTTTTATTTAGTATTCTCCACTGAGATCAGTGGAGTTAATAATTTGAAATATAAAGGTAATAAACTTATAAAAGTGTTTCTCCGTTTTGAATACTAACTCTTTTGAACATTATATTTTTTTACGTTTTCTTGACAGGTACGTAAAACATAGCCTTAGTAAGTTTGGGTAGATCTTGGACATAAACCTAGCTTCAGTACTAGTTTTATAGTCGTCACTACCACTTTCAACAAGATTTTCGTTACAGTATACCGACAACTTATCTTGAATACTTAAAACAACCAGTCGACTATGTTGAGTTTTTCCGCCATATTCTCTTGTTTCAGTTCAGATGTTTACAATTTATATACTTAAATTATTATATACTGACAACATCTTATATATAGATAATTGTGTAGGATGTTATCAGTCTCTTATGGTCTTGCTAGAATTAATAACGTCAACCCGTTAAAATACCTGGTGTCAAATTCATAAATTTACTTAAATTCAAACCTCAGTTGAATTATATTAGAAGAAAAGTATTTGTCTCACTGCATTCCATTCACCCAATTCTAAAGAAAACCAATCGACTCAACA
>JANSTX010030777.1:0-14267 GCA_027564355.1 Penthetria funebris | reverse complement strand
TTTGCAATTCTATTTAATAAATACTTATATATTATGTTGTGATCCGTTAAACAATTCCCAGGGCCTACAATAATTGGTGATGCCAATTATATTTCTCTCGTTTTTAATGAACTGATCTTTTTTCAACCTTTAAAATACTATAAATAATGTCGAATAACTGCAAACTAAATAAATTTTTTGTACCAATCAAATTAAATATCATTGATGTTCCGGCACTAATAAAATAACTAATTGTTTGGATATAAATAAAATGGTGCTTTTTTAAAAAAGGTGTACTCAAATTATTAAAATCGATTTCGTTATTTTAAAGATATATTCCTGAAATAAATTAAAAAATATTTTGTTTTAAAAAAGGTACGTTCATTTTTGACTGTAATTTTTTTTTTTATATGTCGATTTTAAAAACACACCTAAATCAATAAAACGAAATAAAGGTTTTATTTCTCTTTTCAAATACAAATAAATAAAACCCATTTTATTTGCAATATTGTTGAAGTTGTGAAATCTTTTTAAAAAGTAGCATGATTAAAAATTTATTTTTATTATACAAAATTGAGAATATTCGTTTTCATTTGCTTTAAAGATTTCTTCAAAATATGGCTATATTTTTATACGTTTTAATAGATTGGTCAAATTATGCCATTGTTAATTGTAAAATATCATTAATCAGCCTAAAATAGCATCTGTTTTGAATATAATAATAAACAATTGTTGTATCTAATATTATTAATGGTTATAACATTTAACATAGAAGCCTATTTTAACAACGGAGATGATAATTTTCAATATAGCTAGATTTAGAAACAAATATTCTGATGTGATATATTTCTGATCAAGTTCTTATTGTATCTACATGAGGTAATAATAGTTATATAGTTATTTATATATAGGAATATGATCAAAAGTCTGATGATGCTTCAAATATTTCTATCGATAATCAGTGTCTTCGTAAATTAACATTATTCAAATTCATATTCAAATTCAAATTAAAAATGTCCTTTATTTTATTCGATACATTTATATGCAAAAAATAATATACATTTTTGTTTACTTAGTTGCGATTTTCAGTGGGAACAACGCACCGTTCTCTCGATGCTTGGCTTATAGTTTACAAATTAGTTGCTATATACTATGGATGTAACATATTTGGTAAACAAAAATACCATTATTTGATTTTGTTCTGATAAGTTGGAAGTAATGTAATTTGACATTTGTGAGCCTGTATTCACTTGAGACTAATGCCATCAAGATCTATGATGGTAATACAACGTGGCCAATGCCATTTCATGTTTATTCTAGATGGGTAGTTATACTCGTATATTTAATCAAACTTGTAAGACACCCTAAATTTATTTATGATCCGTAGACTTAATATAACAATGTTTTAAATGAAGCAAAAATGCTTAAATCATGTTTTGATATGATAATCATTTGCGTTCATAAGCGTTCTTATTATATATATGATATATAAGAATAAAATTACTAAGAAATACAAAGTAACCCTTTTTTGATATTGTCCTTCTGGGCACCATTATACCAATAAATTTAAATTCTATATATATATATATCTTTTCTATAAATTTTACAAATTTTCATATTTAATGTTCAATAATTAATTTAACTTTAGTGTAGTTTAATATTTGGGAGAATATTCCAAAGATTTCAACAAATGTAGTAAACAAAATAAACGTATCTTATGGTCTATTATGGAACATCTTAGAATTCAAGTAGAATTTCTTCAGTAATTTCACTGAATGGATACAAAAGAAAAAGGTACAATGTTCTTCAATTATGAATTAATTAAATCACGTTTTATTTGAATATCCAAGTAGACGAGTAATATAAATTGGTATAATCTAAAACATTTGAATTCACTTGATTGTCAAAAAATATAATGGAAATAACTCATCCTTGAAGGATTAATTATATTAGTTAATTAAAATGATATTTTTGAAGTAGATACATATAACTGTAATAAATTGATTTTTATGATAAATGCACAAATAAATTGCAATGCAAAGTACTTGAAAGTATGCAGTGTATGAAATAGTTATTATTAATTTAAAAGATTTTATATGGAAATAAATTGTTTCATTTTCAATTATACTGACACTTTAATAACTGTACTAAAATCTGCAAGAATGATGTTATTTCAGACTAAATAGCCTTCAAATTAAAATGCTAAGCATGCTAAGTGTATAGATTAAATCATTTTGTAATGACAATTAAAAAATAAAAACGATACTACTGATACTACTTACGACTATTCACATGTCGTACAATAATCAATGCAAGTTGTTACCGATTGGGAAGAAACCAAAATAAACCCACATGAAGACCTCCTTAAGAATTCATGCAACTCATATTCTTCGTGATACCACTGCTAAAAAAATTCCCATGTGAAGAAATTAATTTCTGAAATCGCGAACGTCCTGCATTAGGTATGGGTAACGTTCACGTGAAACTCACTGAATTAAGAAGCTAATATGGAATGATACAGTAATTGGTTTGAAGCACACAACTTGTTCGTACCAAATGAGTAATGTTGGATTTGCTATCCACAAAGAATAAATTGTTGAACTATATTTATATCATTGACTTACGATTTAATTTTATAACCTTATCATTCTATATACGAATTTGTACTTGTAACAAACTACAGAAGTTACTATCTACTCTTCCTTTTAAATTAAATTAACCTGGCATTTATTAGCTACTTAATCAAAGACGAAAATGTTTTAATTTACGTTAAAAATTAAACTATTTACTATCACTTTATGCTCTTTATATTTGGTTAGATTTAAATTTCAAAAAGTTCAAAGTTCTTAAAACTATTATAGAAAGTTTTACATAAATTATTTATGTAATAATTTACATTGTTCTATCGTTTAATGTGTACGCTTCAAAATTGAAATTACTTATTTAAATAAAGAACATTCACACAGGAACCTTTAGTTAAGCTTTTTCAGAATGTTGCAAAAAAAAAGTTAATTTAAAGTTTTGTCGCTTTCACTTTCGCAGCTTTTTATAATAATTTTTGGTAACAAATAGAGAATATCTTGACACAAGGTATTGCATCATAAGTTGTGTCAATTCATGTCAATATTGTCGTAAAGGATATTAATAGATTTTAGATTAATTAGAATTTTTAATGAAGAACAATTATTGCTATCCGTCTAGGGACACAAAAAATAAATAGGATATAAGAACATAAATGATATCAGCAAATAGTTATTTATTGCGACGGTTAGCTAACACATCCACTAACGCATGAATATAAGTTTATGGGTACTGGAGACTATTATATATTTCAATTTTTGTTAAAAAAAATACGGTCTGATTATAATGTTCTCCTAGTCAAACAGATTATTTGAAACTGATTTTCAATGGTCTGAATCGACAAAATTTATGTTATGTGCAACAAAATTTGAAGTATGTATTCCAATTCCAGAGATCTGACGGTGAAAGATATTTGTAAATATGTACATACTCGTATATTGAAGAGGTTTCGTTTACTAATATTTTGTTCTTTTTTAATGACATATAGATCTATATAAAGGATAGAATTGATATTTTACTGCTTTACATTTTTTTTCTTCCTTAACTGCTTTCCTAACTTAAGCGATTTTATGTATTTCATCATGTACATATTCGTACATTACTTTTGCCACATACGATTAATACATACAGCAATATTTAAGGATATAAATATATGCTTTAAAGTATGCCATAATAAATATTCTATCACCTTACTCCTACCTTTGAGGCATATAGCCTGTACATAATCTGTTATTTTTTTTCTATTTTGCATTATGGAAATCGACTTATCGACTGACGTCAATTTTATACGACGCACGAGGTATATGGAACGATAAAATTAACTCTTTTGTGAAATAAATAACAAAAAAAAAAAATACTGAATTATCATGAAGAGGGCAAATTTATTTTATAAACACATTAATCACTTATACTCGTATAAGGTATACACTGCCAGGGAGTATATAATAGGGTTAAGTTTTTGACAAAAATGCATTGTGTGTGGCATACCTGAATAAGGAATACAATGTAATATATATTCCTATATACAAGTTATATTGAAAGCGATAAGTTAGTATGTTGAGTCTTATAGTCCTAGATCTGGAATATGAACTTATTGTGTATAATAAAAAACACCTACAGCATAAAATCAAAATTGTTATTGTACGAGTAAAGGATGGTTTATAGTTTCGACAGAAATATAAGACGAGCTGGAAAGGTTATTCAATTTCTCGTCATCTATCTGATTATGCCATCTTATGTAATATATTAATAAGCATCCTTTCTTAAATATTTCTTAAAGTTTCCCGAAAATAAAAGAAATTTTGGGTATTACGAGTATTTGAGATTTTCAACATAAAATTTTGGTAAGATTTGAATCTAATGAAATATTTTCGTCCTTCTGAACTATAATATATACCCATATAAAAAGGATATAGTGAATAAAAGTCCATACCATATCCATGTATATACATATTGTATCAAATTATACGAATATAGCACAAAATATTACCTTACATATGTGCTGATTTTACAATTATTCTTAAGATAAGCATTAGATTAAGAGGATCCATAAATTTATACCAAATACTTCAACCATTATACTTTTAAAATGTTTGCATATAGCAACCTTTTCTTTATTGGGTTATAATTTATACTTAAAATCAACATATTAGAGCGTCACTAAACTTTTAGTTTTTCATTAGAAAAAAAAATGCTGTAAATGAAATAAATAATAATAAAAAATTTGTTTAAAATGCTCATTACCACAAATCTTATCACACATTTGATGCTGAAAATAAAAATTATTATCATGAAAAAAAATATTACAAATTTTGATAAATTACTAAAGGTAACAACGCATCGCATTATCGATGCTTATAGCATATACGCTAACAATATATGCCAAATATGACATTCTATAGGCTGGTAAAAATAACGAAGCAACTTAAACTGGGAAATTGAAATAACAAAGCCAGTTTATATTGATACTGGAATAAGGAATTGGACAATTCGATGAGGTAGCGATAAATATGAAATATCACAGAATTAAATAATAAAACACTTGCGATATGTTAGCTCAATTTTGCAACGAGTAACTATGTTATATCGGAAAGTTAAAGTATGTACTAGTTTGAAGTAGAAATTAGATTTGAGAATAGAATATGATGATTGTGAATTCGATTTGAAGTGTTTCAAATGCTTCATGGTTCATCTATGTTTTCGTTAGTCAAACATCTAATAGTAGAGAATGGAATTTGAATAATTAATTGATCATTGCATAGTTAAATTAGTGTCAGTAGTGTATTTAAAGTACAACCTAGAGGATGAGTGAACTGTAATCAGATTTGAAATCGATAGTATCCATTAAATCGTTTGGACTTTTCCTATATAGAATAATCTTTAGATCTATTGCACGAAACAAAGAATATATACATTTATTTATATATAACATCGTTTCACATATAATTTTGAAATAATTAACTTGTTGAAAAAATGAATTACCAGAAGAATCACATTCTCCATGTCCACATATCTAACCCTTAGAATTTGACATATATATATGTTAAATAAAGCAAGGAAATTATACTCTTTACTTTTAACCTTTCTTCTTTCACTTAAGACATAATACTCTGCTGCTATAATTCTTATTTTGTATTATACAAAAATATATACATCCGTATTATCTATTCCAAGCTGGATGTTTAATCGCTGGCAAACAAAACAAAGCTATATAAGAGTACACAAACTTACAAATATATTTGAAGTATAAAAGAATATGAACACTTTATAGTGTTCAGAATAATATAAACTTTAAAAAAATAAACCAAATAAAATGAATAATATAAATAAGGAGTCTTTATCCTGCTGTAACTATAAGAGTATTATCCAACTTAAAAATTTCATAAATGTTTCACGTTGGAACAAACTTTCTAATTGATTATTAATAATGTTATCAGACTATACTCTAAAAATGATTAAAAACTTTGAACATTGCGTATTTACAGTCAAATTACTAGTTGGATTCTATAATCCGCTAGATCAGCTAGACCAAAATGGCAGAATCTAGTATCTTTCATATGAATGCCCAGGATATTTGGGTTATGAAGGTAATGAAAAAACTGGTAAACTGGCAATTACTGCGTTCAAGTAGGAACTTTACAGGGACTGAGTCGATATCTTTTTTCCAAACGGCTAAGAGGTCTAGATAACATTTTAATCTGAAGTAAATAATCCGTAAGAAAAACTTACAGAATATTATGTTGTAAGAAGAAACATTTTCCAAATTGAAAGAAGATATAAATTAATATCATCGTCATTTCAACTTTCATTCTGCGTATGAGCATATCACGTTAATCAACAACTTCTGGCAAGCACATTCACCTTAATCTACATTTTGCCACTGGTTCCAGCCTCATTAATGACAGTTCTCGGCTCTGCTATTTTTGGTCACTAGGTCTACTACTACCCTGAAGATTCTATTTCAGCACATATCTTGCTATATCATATACCAGATGCCTCAGTGTGTGGCTGATTCAATTTAATTTTCATCTCGTCACTATCTGACAATTTTAATATGCGTCTTAGTCACCTATTGGCACTTTGCTCCATTTTATTCAATTATTATTTTAGATCTATGTTCTTGTATCTTTTCTAATGCAGACAGAAATTCAGACAAATTTGAATTACACTCAATTTATAGGATTCCTAATCAATGGTTTTAATAATTACATACTATGGATTGTCTTTGGAAACGCACGAATTTATCATTGTGTAAATATAAATAAATTGGATTATCCGTTATACATACATATATTCACAAATTAAATTATATTGCCTTGAACTGTTCTAAAATCTGCAATAAAATAATTCTAGCAGAATTTACTATAATTTTTCAAGTTTCAAGTCTGTGTACACACTGTCAATTACAAAATATGTATTGATTATCAATGTAGAACAGTTATTGATATAGTGTGTCATTTTTCATGTAGACAGTTCTGTTACATGAATAGAAAATCAGTGTAATTAAGTGTTCGCAAAAACATGCGGTAACTTTGTTTGTTTTGAATACATTCTAGTTAAACATACGAGTACAATTTTCCATTGTTTTAAATAAAATAATATATAACAACTACATTTAATGATGTCATATTGTGTTTAAACACTGACGACATATCCTTATTCAAGGCGTAGTATGTACTGTGATTTTAGTTTGCATTTAAAAAAAAAAATAAAACACACAAAAATATGTTAAATACCCTAGGTGATTCGTATGTGTACAGATAGAAGAAATAAAAACTATAGTCAAAATAAAAATTTGTCGAGTTAGTCTAAATAACTGTAGGTTTACCCTAGGTGAGCAATCATATAAACTTCCTACATAGATAAACGTAACTTTGGAAAAAGAAACCTTCAAAAATATAAAGAATTTCTAGTATTATTGCATTAACTATGATGTATGATATGATAGTAATATAGTATTTATTGTCAATTACAGGATACAAATAAGATCGTTACATTCTCATCCAAGATTGATGATAAATTGACTCAATTTGATGTTAATATTTATATAATATTATATAATAAATATTTCTATCTTATAATACAAGTGAGTATTTATATGGTTGTTAAAGAGAACTTACTTTAGGGATGATAATTTAAAAGAATAAACAATTCGTATCCCAAAGAATATTGGTCAGTTGAATGTTGTGCTCTTAGGTCCTGCAATTGACTTTTAGTGTATAATATTATAATAGAAGATCCACATTTCTGCAATTCACGAATCGATGTATACATTACATTGGTTTATGCTGAAACAACATCGAAGTACGTTCTGAATCATCAAGATGTTGCAGTTTCTTATCGATTTTTAGTATACTGTATAAAGAATACACTGTTCTCCAAATTTCTCTTAAATAATCTGTTATACCGAATGGGAAAGCAATAATTGAATCAATAATGTCTGAACTTGATATCCTGATCTAATGTAAGTATTAACGTTTCAAAATTAATTTGTGTGCAATATTAATTGAAGTTAAGATCAATTTTAATTAAATTTTAATTGACTATATTATAAAGGATTTCCAATAATTTCAATCATTTAATCAATCAGGACTACGTGTAACATTAATAAATGTTAAAATTTAAACGAATTAAATTTAATTACTTTATTTATTCAAATATTCAATTATTTTATTTCACAAACATACTCGTATATTAATTTCATATTTGATTGAATTAATTAAAACTTTATATATTTTAAATTTAATAATTTCCATATTTTGGTTATTTATGATCTCTGCAAATTGTATCGTACTTTTGTACATTTATTAGTTAACGAAATATTTATTTTATATGCAAATTTATCAACTTAGTTAATATACGTAAAGCTCTATATATAATCTCATTAAATAAAATTCTACATCAACAAACAATAGTATAGTATTAATCTGCATACTACATGGAATGGCAGTATGGCAATAATTACAAAGTTGAAAGATGTCAGTTGGTCGTGTACCTAACACGACCAACTGACATCTTGCAACTTGAGAAATATAAATATTAGTCAGTAGTATACATATTCAGCATTACATTTGGCAGATGACATTCAATAAAGTTGACATATTGATTTGCCAGCATAGATGTTATTCTATAGCCCTGTTCGATACCTCAAGATAACTAGCGATTAAATTGTAGGCTTATTGCAATTTATTAAGCTAATGAAGGCTTAATTCAGACCTAATTTGTGATTCGAAATGAAGCATTTCGCTGAAAATTGAAACATTGAACCATATAAAATTAGATGAGGTCAAAAAAAAAAGAAAACAAATTATTGAGCTAAAAATCGTTCAAAACCTAAACTCACATGTTTTATAGTTAAAAATTAAGTACCTTTTGATCTGACACTTTATCAAAGTTTTAATAATTTAAAACCTTTTAAAGAGTGTAAAGCTTTGAAATTCGAACTTATGGTAGACGTAAAGAAACAGCCCAGAACTGCTTGACGCATAAAACGAATCAACAGGTGATTTGACGAACCGTTTACCATATGTTTGACGAAACTCAAACACAGTAGCAAGCACAGTAGCCGCATTGTATATGTTTTTCGTCGTCAACTTCAAAGACGCACATCCTAAACTATTGATAGTATTAGGATTTGAATAAAATTGAATTTAATTAATATAATAAATGACTATTCATTTATAATATACTATAAAGTTGTTCTTATCCCTTCTGTACGTATATTTTGCGTCAGAACATCACACATAATGTATTAAAATAGTTAAATATAGAGTATAACATGAATTACGAGCACCTAGTCGTAATTTAATAGAGTTAAACACTTGAAAACTAAATTCAAAAACGACTTATTATCTATAATAAATTCTTATGTACTATATGCAATTACTAACAATTGTAAAGTTAAGATAAATATAATAGATATATGTATACACTCTCATGAACTTGACCTCATCTCTTATTATTTCTGAAGATTACCAACCACTTTAACTTTATCAACTTGTTGAGAATATTAATAGAATTGCTTAGGATGTTGCCATGAAAGAAGACAAATTTTATATAAACCAAAATGTAATCATATAATTCGACTGTTTTTCATTAATTGAAAATTTAACTTCATCATATTATTATAATTATATATTTTAGGAAGTATCAAGCATGCCGATGAAGTTTAAGTCATTATTAAGTGCATACATTATGCATCCAAGAGGTGAAAGTTAAATTTTAATTTACAACCATTAAATTGCACTCGACAAATATGAAAAGGACGTGTTACGATGTGATTAAAGACGTCTATTTACGAACTAATATTAATTCCACAAACATTGATAGTCATAGATTTTTAACTGGCATTGATAGAAATATGATAACGAATTTAGGCAAGCAGAAATCATATTGAACTCGATTTTATAGTGCGTTTAAAATTTTTATCAGTACGTGTCCACGTAATTGAGACAGGTTCAATTTTCACTCGTGACTCGTCTAGGCGGACATTATATGCAATTATACATAATCGATTGCTCAAAAAATGTCCGACTATCTTTATTGATTTTAGAAAATTTAAGCGATTATTCCACATAAAGCAGGCCAGCTCAATTTTCACCATAGTTTTGACTCAACTATGCGGGCAATATCCAATTATAAAAACATATACTCGTAGCTGATAAAAATACAATAGACAATCCATATTTTAATGGGTATAATATATAATATTAGTATGGGTTTTCTATATAATTAATTCCAAAAATCAAATAGTTGCAAGTACCCACATATTAAATATTTAATATAAAATTAGAATAAGTTCACGTTTCAATTACTTAGGTTGAGGGCATATAAGGAGTATATACCACATCAATCACAAGTATATGATGGGTTCTAAATTCTTCTCTCATGTAACTATTTTCCATTAAAGATTCATTATATTTATGCAAATTTACATTTTAAACTCTATAAATTATGTAGATTAGTAGTTGTACTCGTATTATGCACAAACAGATGCATCTGAAATTATTTCCTATAAAATATTGATTTATACGGAGTTTGCTTGAAACTGCAAGAATTTCTTGTAATTGTTTTAAAATTGAAATTTTTAAAATACTCGTATTTGCATATCAAACCCATAAAATTATAATTTAGTGTAATAAAATAATCAATTATTCATAAAGGGGATAAAATATATTTGGATAAATTGATTACATATATATTTTAAATAAAAAAACTGTTATGAATTATGTATATTGTGACCTGCATAATATTCATTGTTATATTCAAAATAGGCTGCAATGGAGCAAAGTTCAAAATATTTGCAGTGATGACGTACATCTCCACAGATCATCAAACCAATTCCCAACCAAATGTCTGAAAATACCTTCTAGTGGTGGCCAAAGAGAACGGAGTTTGATACTAACATCAATTCAAACACTAATATTGCAATGACTACGTATAAGATTGGGTGTCCAATTAAAAAATATGTCGTGACTCACAATTTAGAGTTTATTATCGACTTGGTGATGTTTTTTATGTACATTTGGGTATAAAATAGGGATTAATATTATTACCACTATTGTTATTGCTCGGATTGGGTTTTCTTCAATGTAATCCTGAGGGTAACAGAATATGATAATAAGTCCCATATAATAATGGCAATTTTTGCAAAAGTATATTCGCTTTACTGTAGTCGATAAAGGATCAACTCATATTTAATACATTTAGGATTACAATATGTACATTTAGATAATCTAATGTCAATATTCTATTACCAGATCCCGAAGATAAAGTCTATAATTAACTTTACGACAAACATTTCGCGAAGATTAATCTTCGTGAACAATTGATTGTCATCATAGCCAATATATCAGTGATTTATTTTTAATTTTTCAGCAATACTAACACTCTGTGCCTGTTGTCACATTATAATTTTTACCTTATCACGCGACTATATAAAAAAAGAGTATAGCATTACGAGAAGATAGATTATGATATGGTTTTTGACAATCCCATGGTGGTATTAAACAGTTAGAATTTCTTGACTGGACGATTTAAACATAACATCAACATTTTTCTGGGCGAAACCCTTATCCATTTGATTAGCACTCATATTTAGGATATTTTTAGAAATAACAAAATTAAGAAATGCCACTTCGTTACATATTCATTGTGTCTCCGCAACCTGTTCAGATTCCAACAGTCTGGAAGGTGGAATTTGTCAATAATATTATCAAAAATGGTAATGAAATAATAACCCATCCAATTTCAAATAAATAGCAGTTACTTCAATTTTATAAGACTTGGAAAAAATCATTATAACTTCAAGATCGTATGATATTTGAAACTTACAATATTAATGATGATCGTCAATGCGATTTTTAGTCTAGAAGATCAGCTGGACACATATATCACTTATGTTACCGTAATCTGGAGAAGAAGTTTGCATGTGTTTGGTGAGACGCGGGTGCTCATACTCGATATATCTATATCCTTTGACATAGTTAGAGAAAGAACATTTTTTTAAGGTCACTGATAGATTACGTACACAAATTCCGAAAGCATTTCAAAAATGCTTTTAATTAGTTTTTGCAAAACATAACCGCGGATACCCCGAATGCACAACAGCATAGTCCCGCACTCATAACCGTAAAATAAAATTTTAAAAAGAGGTATATTAAACTTTTTCGATACCACAAATTATATATAAAATGAAACACATTGTTCGGAATTGATGGAAATATTATCGAATATTTCAAATTATTTCACAAAGTTTAACAAACTTTTAATAACATATTTTCCAATATAAATTTACATCCGAAACATATAATGGTTGTAAAATGTCCATCTTCTATAACAGAATGTTACCCAGGTATTTTTGAAGCCAATTAAAAATTCTGCAAAATGTCAATTTCAGAATAATTTGCTAGAATTTAATTATGACACTCGCTTTAGGCATATATGGGATTTGTTTTTGAAAATTATATCTAAAAATTACATTACTCTTTCCCTCGCTAATATACACTATTTTTATATCGAAAATAGAAATGTTCATTCAGGCATCTTAAATTCTATCCAAATATATCCATTTACATACAAAATTTATATAAACTGAATAATAAAAAGAGAGACACATCATGTACACTGGAAGGAATGAAACTGATGTTTGTTATATTTAAAACATTACAAAATTACCTAATTTTGAATAAATTAATTAGATTTTATGCTTTAAAGTGTCTGTTGTTCGACATACGAAAACGAGTACATTACAATTGAAATAAAATGGAATATTCAAATATGTTTGCTAATTAAATCTATAACGTCAGATGTAATTTGCTTCTAAAGACTATTTCGTAGAGGTAGATCTTGGTATACTATTTACATGCAAACAGTTCTAGATTTAATAACACAAGCTACACGTAGAAAGATTTATATAAGAAAAAAATAATTCAGAAATTCATTTTAAAAATATCACTATTCAATTGCAAAATTTTGCGAATATTAAAGTATTTGAGATTAGAAAACCCACTTAACGATAGAAATAAGATATAAACTTGTCAGATTTTTTTTTAAAAAAGGTATATCTCTCTTAGTTCTATAACTTATTGTGTTTTCACTTTAAGTAATCAATTATTTGATATGATTAATTAGTGACAATAGAAATAAATTATATCAGTCAATTATCGTGGTCGTCTCAATCTTAACTTCACAGCGAACAACTGACATTGATCACGATTTCTGGTTAGTATACCTTCATTTTAGTAAATATCTTATCGCTGATATCAGCCCCTTTAATAACCGTTCTCTGCCATGTACTTCATCTTATAATCATGCATATCGTTTGAAAATCCAACGATAATGAACAAACAAGCTTCATTGATATTGTATTTGCCCAAAAAAAATCCTCATTCGTCACTTTCCAAATTTTGCAAGCATATAATAATTAAACTTTAATAAATTTGGGGATTTATGTTATACTCTATGATAATGGTGGTACTTATATAGTGTTCTTGCTATTTATTTTATTAATAATACTCTATATTTTAGACAAAACTCGAATCTATTTTAAATATGTAGTAAACAGTAGTTCTTCGAATTTGCGCAGCTATGAAACAAGCATGAATGACAAAGATGCATTTCGTGATAATTGACCATCACGAAATCAAATATCGGATATTGTTATTTTTATGGATGCCGCAAAAATGAAAAAATCGAACAATAGGTGATAAGAGCCAGAATACTAAAGTTTTTACGGAAATGTGCAACAATCATAATCATATGATTGATGGGATGGGTCTGATAAGTGCCGAAAAAGGGTAATTTGAGTGTATGCGATAACTGGTGTAGCATCTTCTTATTAAATACAATAAATAGGGGTTGTTTGAAATACTATACTCGTAGAATCAGTTCAGTCTTGGAACCGAGTATTTATAAAGAACAGGCTGACCTGACAGATTCGTTAAACACACGTTAAGAATCATAATGATATCAAAACTTTATTCACAACGTTCACCTTGTGAAGGTACAGTAAGCTTTTGATCAGTCATCAACCCATAGTAATAATATAAACATCGCCTCATAAAAGCAATGTTTAACTATATAACTTTCATGGACCTCTACTTCTACATTACCATTATATGATCTTTGACCTGTCTTCTTCTGAAGGTAAGTATTTTTATTGATTTTATATATATTTTTCCAAGAAAAAATTATCACATAATAAAATT
>JANSTX010030765.1:19385-31482 GCA_027564355.1 Penthetria funebris | reverse complement strand
CCCTCATATACCACATATGGAAGCCATTCCACTATCCGCAACATGTGGACGCGTCCAGTTGCAATCAACTTTGCAAATGGTCTGCTGTCAGTGCAGACCATTTTCTGGAGATCATCAACCAACTGCTATAAATAAGATTATTCTAGAATTTTTTTGACAATTTTCGGGTGTTGTTATTATCAAGAAGTCTGCTCCTTATCTGAAATTTCGGCCATTGTGATTTTTTTTTGTGTCAATAAGAGTTAAAGACTCCGCAAGAAATAAATGTTTAGCTGGTTTCAATTAGGATCAATTGAATGAACTGAATTCCTGGCCAAATGGCTGTAATACCTCTATGTTGTTGCCACCGGTAACGCAATTTGGTACTAACATCTAATAAGACACAGCTACAATTAAAAAACCCGAAAGGGCTTGGTTGTGCGCCCAATTAGGAATTAACATCCATTAAACAAAGCAGCAATGGATGCACACGCTCTAGTTGATATGAATAATAATGGAGAACGTTTTGCTGGAATATGCAGTAATCATAACCTTGTGATTGGTAGTACTATATTTGCGCGCAAAAGAATTCACAAAGAAACTTGGATTTCATCGAACGGGCGTACCACAAATCAAATTGATCATATAACCATTAGAAGAAGATGGAGAAATTCTCTGTTAGACGTTCGTAGTTATTGGGGCGCGTATTGACCACTTCTTGATTATTTGACAGATGAAATTAAAACTTAGACGTTTAAACGTTGATAGAACGAAGGGTTAATACAACGGTTCGAAGGTGATTTGTCAAATCAATTAGTATGTGATAGCGTTCGACATAGGCTGGAAAACAGTCTCGGATGATTTACACAAGTGGGTGAAAATGTTTTAGGTTTCATTAATTACGAAAGTAAGTAGTATGATATATGGAATCTCATAATGATGAGGAGAAACATCAAGATTGTGATAAATAACAGCAATGCAATGGACCAAAAGATTCTGCAGACACAATATAGTCATCAAAGACGTTGGTAAATATGTGTGGTAACTTGAACATTTGCGAGAACTGGTATCATATTACTTTGCTGAACACGATAAACAAATCTATAGCTATAATCCTGAGCGACAGGATCAGTTCAGTTTTGCAACCAGCTATTCGAAAGAAACAGGTAGACCACATCAACATATTACGAATTATTGTTGATTGAATGGCAAACGCCATTGTATATAATATATGTCGATTTTAAATAGACATACGATAGTATTGATCGTGGTATGATGTGGACAATTCTAGGCAGTTATGGAATACCGTGTGGTGATATTTTTGATTTACATTCGGCTGTAAAATAGAGATGTATACTGTCACCACTTTTATTCCTCCTCCTCTTGAACTGCGGTATGACCAAAGTAAACTGTGAACAGCGTGGTGTTATAACCGGTCACTTGGAGATCTTGACTTTGCTGACGACATTTGTTTGCTATAGTAGCAAATCATTGCGATGTACGATTTTAAATTCATTGAAGTTTTTAATCAGTTTTTTATTGAAATCTTTGTGGAACCTTTACAAAGGTGGAACATAATTTAATCTGAAACATCAAGTAATTTGATGCAGTGATTGTTTATTTATATTGAATTGTGATATGAGATAATAACATTTTGCATAAATATATGAATTTACAACAGTGTATTACCAGCTTTGTAGTGGTCATTAGCCTGGTCATTTGCTTGGTCATAATTGGCAGTAAGAAATGTACTTACCATTTTCTTGTTTCTTTTTTAAGCAGCAATAGCTGATGGTCTGCTTAAATGGCTGTTAATCTTTCTTTTCAATTATGTTTTGTATACCAATCTTCACACCATGAAAAATTATCGTTTCATATGCATGAAACATAAAATGTCAACAAAAATAACTACAAATTGAGATTGCTGAATATTAAAATTAAATGACAATCACTAGTTTGCTACTTTGATTATTTTTGTGATATTATTTATTGTGTCGATAAGCTGTATAGATATCGTCTTTTTAACCTGAATCAGATGCAAAGAGTTAACATATATAGTTATATTGTATGATGAAGTTAAAGGATTTACTACGTGGAGGAAAAGATCGGTTGAGTTACCTAGATGTTTGTCAGTCACTACATCCGTCAGCAACTCATATTGCTTACCTGCAATATGAGCAGTTGATATATGCCTGAATAGTATAATAATATTTCTAAAGCCAGATAAGTAACCGTATTAGTCTACTAGTTTTTCAGAATTTTAAATTTATGGTGAAAATACCCACCTTAATTAAAAATATCATATATCAACTATCGTATTCTGCATGTCCCCTGCTTATATTCTTATTATGAATGTGATGTATGCCTACTCATTTGTTTGTAAAAGTGACCGTTATTATGCAATTAAGAAATATGCCCGACTAGAATGTTTATAATGATTCCAAGTTTAGTAATTCACTGGTTTATTTTGTGTTTGCATTTAAAATTGTTTGTTTGGAGTTATAGAACACAGTGTTAAAGAAATATAAACGTTGAGAATTTGTTCAGTATGCTTCAGTATGCTAGCATCCGAAATAAATATCTAGAAACCTGATATGAACAATCAGAGTTAGTCGATGTCTAGAAAATATGTTAATATCAAATTCGTCACCGTAAGATTAATGAAGTAGATTTAATTTGTATTTATTATTGTTTGGTACATTCCATAGACAACTATGGTGTATATGTTTGATACAAATTTAATTAGATCATCTTAATGTTATTTGTAGTGTATTAATTTCAAAATCTGTTTTATTTTTAGCATTTGGAATCGGCAGCATGATTTACTCAGGATTAGAATTTGGACAATATTTCGAATTAGAAAGGGATACAAAGTGTCATAATGTCATGTTGGCATTAACGCCTGCTACAAGAATGGCTTTTATATTTATACAGATGTATTTTATCTTCTTGAATAATGAGGTACTTATTTTTCTTTATATTCAGTTCTATGTATCCCCTATTTTTCTAACATGTCTCATGTACACTTAAGAATTAAAAGAGGATTAATTTCACTTATTTTTTTTTTCATTTTATTAAAGTCATATATTCCATTTATATGACTATATATAAATTTAACTTTCATCGCTTGAAGTATGGCATAATACAAAAGTATAATGCAGACCTTTATGAAGATGAATTTGTTTTTTTAGTACTGTTTTTCTAATTTTAGACTAAATAAATGAATATTACGATTTTTAAAGAAATAAATAAAATTTATTAAGAAATATTTTGAATTATTAATTGGTTTTGCTTAAATCTATTAAAAACATCTTCCCAGTAGTAGAATCGTATCACCTATACGAATTTCGGATATAAAAATTATATAACAAAGATTTCTTAAAGATTTAAAATCCAATTTTTAAGGCAATGGCGGTTTAGCTTGGTCAAAAAGACAGACTCCACCAAGTCACCAGCCAGTAATAAACAAATGAGATGGAATATCATAATAGTAAGAAATGGATTCGTCAATAGACTAATGTCATCTATGCATGCAATAGTGCAGAGTTGCGATTATATGCATTATTTTCAAAATAGCTTAATACTGAAAATGATGAAATAGGCCTACATTAATATGTTAAGCAGTGGGTCGTTCGCAAAGGTTGAATTTTGTGTAACAATTCGAATCAACAATGTCTGTGACTTTGTCAATAGTTTTTAGTAATTTTATATTAACATTGTTTCTTACTTTATGTCAAACAATCATTAGTGGCGCTTTTTAACATGACTATAAACTACGAAGAAAAGAGTTACCCTAACTCATCAATCCACATTGCATAATTCCGAGGTATTTTCTTCAGTAAACATATCGAATGCAAGATGGTTATGCAGATGTAACATACGCGAGAGTGTCTCAAAATTTAATTGCACTACCTAATGTACAATAGAATGTAGACCGACCGAACGCATCGAGTTTGAGACGTATTAAAAAGGACATCTCAATTATTGTGCCTACCGAGTATTGGACAAAATATTTGCAGAACTGTCTTTGATAATATGTATAGCACAGAGTTAATGTACCCACATTGCGTCTGTGATAACGATAATCTAAGTGATCTAAGTTCCTCAATGATTTTATAGAGTTCGTTCATCAGTATAATTGTTAATCAGGTTTAAGGTAAAGAAACAAGTGAAAATTTATAAAATTTTAAAATAGAGTAGAATGGAAAACCCATGGTAGAATGATTAAAGATTAAATGTATCAGAAGTAGCGCCATTTATCCTGGATTACTTCTGGCATGATTTATATTAAATTTCTCAAATCAAGATGAACAAACTCTTTCTAATTTCAAGTATTCAATATCCATCAAACTTATTTAAAATTCAACTTTAAATATAATAAGATAAGTTTTAATTTCTCAATTTGATCGTCTAAATGTATTGTAGAATCATATTGGGGAAAATAATTATATTCCTAGATTTTGTATATTGCAATGCCATTTAGTAAAGTTACAGTTAGGTTGATTAACCTGTACTTTAATCTGTCTTTATATCTGCGGTTTCAACTGTATATGGTCACTAGTGACAATTGGACGCATTTTCAATGAAATTATTCTACCCATCTCCACCGGTGTCTCAATCATGATATATGTCACTAATGTCGTATAATAGAGGCAAAATAGATGATGTTATTGTTGTGTTTGCCGATTGGTTGAAAAAGCCATTAAATAAAAACACCACTCTACTTACGTAATATTTAACCAATATTCGATTGGACTCATTGATCCTTAAATCTCTTTTGCACTTTATACGAGTATAAAACAATTGTGTAGTTGTTGTACTTATTTTGTTTAATAAGACACTAAAGTTAATCTTATGGTTTTTAATATCTATTAACACAACTTAATCCTTCCAACAAGAACATCGCCAAATAATTCTTTAATATTTTCTCTTTTGTTTGTGCATTATCGTCATAAGTTAGATTTCATCCATTTCGGTAAATATTTCTAGTACTTAGAGCACTTTATTTATATTCCGAAATGCTAATTGCTTCGACTGTAATAAAGTATTTGATGCCGCTCATATTCTACTTGCTTCTGCAATCTACTTTCTCATGAGTTCCTATCCTGTGCGTCGCTACAATCTGCAATTAATCTGTTCAAACTAAATTGAATACACGATAACTTAGCTTGTGAGCGGCTACGTTTTTTCGTTTCATGACCTATATTTAAAGCAACTTTTATGTTGTAAGTTTATGATCTACGAATTACGTGACTGAACTACCTTAATCTACTTTGAGTGATTAGTTACGTAATAGGTCCAACTTTTAAACTGCCTCATTTACATTTGTTTTTAATTCTATTCTTTAATGTTACTTCGGAAGCCCATTTCTACATTCTCGTCTAGGTTTTATAAAATTTCGTCTTTTTGAGTCAACATTAATTATCCGTCATTAAGAAGGTCTGCTTTTGTGCATCAATTTTCTATATCTCATTTCGATCGCAGAACTCAAAATAGCTATAGATTGATCAAACACAACAGCACTTTTTGCTATAAAATTTTTCAAATTTATGTATTATTAAATCATGACTAGTATGAGTTTTGTGCCAATTTGTGTATGATGTTCTTTTACTCTTGATCCCGCTATTCCACCAACACCAAATTTGCTTTAGAGTCGGCTTCATTGGATGTGTCTATATGGCATAAATGCCTTTTAATGTCATCCCCATTACAGTGGTTTATTTTTTGTTAATTAACAAATAAATTTTTTTTTAATCTTTACAGCAAATGAAGGTATATCGCCATAAAATTTTAGCCAGATTTGGATTAATGCATATGATTGGAACAAATTTATCTGTGTGGCTGAATGTCTTAATACAAGAAACAAAACATGAAATATTAACATTTTATGATCCCGAAAATAGAACATTACGTATTTCACATCGATTAGGTAATTATATTTGCGTAATTAATCTTATAAATTACTAAGTTAAGTGAATATTATTTTAAAAACAAACACATACACTCTTTTTGTTATCGAAATTGATTTCTTTTTTGTTTATCTTTACATTAAAATAATATAAAAAATTAAAAAAAATAATTAGAAATTTCGAATAATTTAAAATCAATGATTTAGTTTCACCATAGCAAAATAAGTCAAATGCTATACGGGATGTTGATGTGAAACAATTAATTTTATTTTTTGTTTGTTTGTGAATTATAGGCAATAAATTAGCACTACATCCAGTTGAATCTGTGGCCAATAGTGGTGTACATCATGTACGAATTGCACGTGGTCTAAAAGGACCACATCATATATTTGAATGTCGTCGAACAAATATTATTGGAACATTAGTTCAGGATGCTTCACCATTTCTATTTCCATGTACAATTGAATATTCACTAATATGTGCAGCAATATTATATGTTATGTGGCGTGCAATATGTCGTCCGCCACATGAAATATCAGTACGATTAGAAACTGAACATACATCATGTAAACGATCACCCCATTATTATTCGGTTGATTGTGCTCGAGCCCATAAAGGACTATTTACCGGCATTTTAATATTAGTGTTGACAATTATTTCGTTAATATTATTTTTTGTATTAATTTCAAGACCCGAATTCATAACGCTAGCCGTCACTGAAGTTACCATTTGTGAATTATTATTGTATGCAACAGCAACAATTGCAACATTAATTGGTATGATACAAGTAAGACATTTACAATACGATTCGTTGAGAAGTTTTGAATTGGATGACATTTTGTTGGTGGGTGCCCAAACTGGTTCATTTTTATACAGTACATTTACAGTAATTGGTGGTCATTTTACAATGCGAAAAGATACAGTATTGGTATTGATAACAGCATTATCATCAATTGTACAAACAGCATGTCAAACAATGTTTATATTGGATGCAAGTAGAAGAAATGCAGCAACACCGATTCATATACGTAAAAAACCGGGACGTGAAATTGTCACATTTTTACTTGTTACAAATTTAGCAATGTGGGCAATTAGCACATTGGAGAAATCAAGGGCCGAAAGTCATCCGATTCAATTAAATTTTTATGGTCTATGGGCATGGACGATAATTACACATGTTTCAATGCCATTAGCAATATTTTATCGATTCCATAGTACTGTCTGTTTATGTGAAATATGGAAACGCGCATATAAAATGAAACCGACGTATATGTGAAATTACAATAATTGAAATTAATAATTAGTATTTAGTGGAGAAACAGGAGGAGGAGGAGGAGTAGCAGCTGAAATAGGACACATAATTTTTTCCTTTGGCTGCGTCTCCATATTTATTTTTTTGCGATTAAACTTTTAAAATATTTAATAAATTATTAATAATTATTTATTATAATAAAAAATAATGTTAAATTAAAATTAATTACGGTAGTTTAAGTGTTAAAACTTTATGAGAGTTCAGAGTAAATATTTGTTTTAAGGAATAAAAATCATATTATATTATTTTTTTGTATAGATTATTATTAAAATATAATGTACGTCAAATTTTTCATTAAATTACTTCAAATTTTTGATAATTTATTAAAAAAAAACTCCAAAATACAGTATTATAGTTTATTTGTAAAATTATCAAAGTGATCAATGATGGTGTATTGAAGGTACTAACTGTAAATTTTCAGTTATTTTTAACGATCAAAATGTATTGATTTTAAAATTAATGTTTTTATCCTAACTATGTGACTGACGTTATTCTTATAATAATATGTCAAAAAAGCGTTAGCTATAAGTTTCTACATCGGAAAAATATCTGCAAGCAAAATATCATAAGTATTAAGAAATGTACCCAAAAGTTTGATCAATGTGACACGCAATTTTAAAAACAAAATCCATTAACAGTCTTGCAAGTAACATAAAATAGGTTATTTGTATATTTTGCAAAGAGATATTTACAAGTAACTATATTTAAATTTTCAGTTCGAAGAAAAGTTTTTCCCCTTAAATAGCGTCATAAATTTACATAACAGTAAATTTTGGGTACGTTCACCCATTGACGTGCGCTGTTTCTATATCAGCAACTTTGCCAAAGGTTTTTATGGTCAATGCAGTGAATAAAATGCAAATAATAAAATGCCGAGCGAAAAACATAAAACGTGGATAACTTCATTTTGTATATTGAATTTATCTGAATTCTCTGAAACTTCCATTCAATAAATTAACTTCTATTAAAATTTTCACAAAAGTACTGTAAACGACCAATTTTTGACACAGTATAAAAAAGACTTCCTGTACTACAAAATGACATACACAAAAACTTTTGAATGTTTTAAAAAATAATTCAACAATAACAACAACAATTTTCGAATCAATTAGACATGAATAATGGCACAAACTTATATGTGTAAAATTAATTCTTTAACTAAAAATAAGAATAGACAAATGAACGGCATTTGACAATTTTTTTCAATTATCGAACTATTCTATACTTTCGAATAAAAAGTTCAAAAATTCTCTCACAGATAAACCATATTTTTGTAAGAAATATAAAAAAAATTCAGATGATTTTGAGAACACCTATGCAGGCACCATTGTTTACAATTCTTCGAAAAACTGATCCACAGGAAACCACGTTCTACTTGTCAAATTTCAATTACTTTGTAACATAGCGAAATAAGTAGCAACATATATCAGATGTATTGAGAAATACATTTTTCCAATGTTAAACATTATTATAGTCTGTTTTCTAAGAAGTATTTACTTGTTATTAAAATCATCATCATATCGCTCATCATTTCATGTATGAGCATAGAACATCATCGAACAACCGTCAATGTTCTCCGACCAATGTTTTGACATTGCTTTTGAATGCCGATTCTTTTCATCAAATTGTTTTTGTAATACCGAGGCAGATCCAATTCCACTTTAAAATTCTATTTATCACTTTCAGATCTACCATGATTTATTATCATTTTAGGCATAATTGATAATCATGATCAACGGTAAAATTATTCAGAATCTTATTACCGATCTTATGTCCATTATTTGAATCAATTTGATATCGAATATGCAGTATTCCATTTAGAATGTTACGATATGACCGAAAACTCATATATCCGGAATCTTCGATGTCATACAATATCACCTAATTTTATATTTCATTTATCCCACTGAATATTATTAAAGACAGCTTCAGTCATTTCTATAAAAAATATGTAAATGTTCCAACTGTTTATCTGATTATACGGTCACTGTAAAACTCCGCTTGTAAATTGTTGTTCACCAAGTTCTTTAATACCCTGATAATTTAGAATTTACAAAAATAAGGATATGGATTGCTTGATTATACTGTATGAATTTTTTACATTATCAAATCTAGACCTGTTAGGTCTAAAATCATCTTCATGCTTCTTGAATATTCGAATTCAAAATTAGTAAATGTCCATATCCTAATATAAACATCCGGATTCATAATTGAATTCGACTTTTTATTCTGAAATACTGTTAATCATCTTATTATAGACAGGAGCTTTCACTTATGGTATTTAAATTCATAGTTTATTCTACTCATTCTGAAATATTTTCAAAATGATTATAGTAGATAGCTCCCGGAATTTTCTCAATTATATAGTATGAGTTAACTATAAATACTTGAATGAGTTGCTTAAGTAACTGTCAGCCAGTTTTTTTTAAAAATAATTTGTTTATGATGATCGAATATACTATAACAGAATCACGCAGGGGCGTAAAGTAGTGTGTGGCGACGAGGCTATCGCGACACATGAACCGCTTCGAAAGTTTCTGAAAATATTTAAGAATTTTGTCAAAATTCAGCATAAAAAAAGTAATAATTATAAATTTTAATATGTTTTATTTTTTATTTAACTTTGGCTTTGATTTATTACAAAATTTGTTTTGCGTAATGCATTGCAAGAAATGAATTCGTTGCAAAATTTATCAACATCTATCTGTTCAGTTATGTCTCGATATGTATTGATGAGATATATTGAGTTGAATCTGTCCTGATCCATAGTTGAACGTAGATACATTTTCAATCTTCTCATCGCTGAATTGCTTCGCTCTGCTATGCACACATTTGTTGGCACAGTTATCAGTATTTGTATCAATTTTGTATATTCATGAAACCTTTCTCTAACATGTGGTTATTCTCTTTAAAACTTGTAAATATTAGATAAATTTTGTCATCTGATGATCTAATTTTTGTGTTTTTGCCACGATGTAAGTTAAGTACTTCATATTCCGCGAAATCATCATCATACAACTCTCTTAGCAAACTTTTTAATTTCGCATAATTTGGTGTATGAGTCTAAGACAGTGTTCTGTTCTGTTCAGGAGTTTCCGAAAATGTTTCTGTACAACTTTGTGAAGCACCGGTGTTTGCAACTTTTCTCTTTCGCTGTTCTTTCGGTGTAATTTGAAATTGATTTGCAAACAATTCAATTGAATTCCATACTACAGGAAAACCATTTTCTCGCGCTTTCAGATTATATTGTACCACTTGTTGAAAATTAAGTCTCTCCACTCCACACCTTTGTTTTTTAACTACATATGAAAAAAAGTAAGTTTATTCCCCTGCGATCTCGTCTATACCCATTAAATCTTATCTCTCATATCTAAGGTCAAATATTAAATATATTACAATGGAATGTTCACATCAACTCCTACATAACTTATGATTTTAGTAAATTCTGGAATGGAGACAATCATGATCCTCCCTTAATCTTTATTTTATATTCAAATAGATTTTAAAAGCTTCTCTATATCTTTAGAAATGCAACTCTATTTGATTAAAAGTTCTATCATCCATTTTTAATGTGATAAATCATGTCGCTAATAGAATTGTCGCTATGAAGAAATCTGACTAATTCCATTTGGTAGAAATCATTAACTTTGTATTAAATTGTATAATCATTTTAAAGGATCTTGGTCTGTTACCAAGTACTGAAAGAAGAAACAATAAAAACACCTAATTTTGCCTAAATTAATACCATCATTGAATTTGCACATACACATTTTGAAACAGGATAACTGCTAAATTAAAAAAAAATATCAGGAAGTAATTAATACAAATGTTATTAAGTCGAATTATTTATATATTTGTTAGCATTAACGTAAGAATACAAATTATGATAAGTACAAGTAATAATAAATAATTAAAGTGAAATCAAAATTTTTTAACAATCATAACGATTGTGAGTCCAATCAATTTAATTAACTAATTTTTAATACATATAACATACCTTGTTGTTTAAGTAGTTCAAAAACTAATAACTTTTTCCACGTTTTTATAACAGATTTTTTTAAAAAAACATCGCAGATTATCAAAGATTTCGCATGAGCGTGCGAAACACCACCAATAGTGAAAACAGTTCCATTTTATACCATGCAATTTTAATAACTAACTAACTAAACTTTCTCATAATTTTATTGTAAAAATGAACTAAATTTTTTATGAAAATAATCATATGTGATTTGTAAGCTTTTAAAAACTTTAAAATTATAATATAGTATTGACAAAATGTTTCTGAAAGCAAAATCGTAAATATTATTTTAGAATCTTTGCAAATATTAAATTGTAAAAACTATTTCGTAGTCTAATTGATTGGACGTGTACAATAAAATCAAAAGGTAAAAACCTGTTTTAATAAAAAATTAATATAATAAAATTTTAAGCAATTTAAGAAATAAATCTAATAAAGTTTAAAAATAGATGAACAAAAAAATGTAATCACACATTAAATGCAATCTCAAATTTTGGGGAACAATTCATATTTTTTAAAAATGTAGACAGCGTTAAATAAATATAAAATAAATAAATAATTAAATACAATTTTTTATAAACATTTTATAAATCTTTTAAAAATAGAAAATTTTAAATATTTTATTAAATTTTTTGATATAAAATTTTAAATATAAATAATAAAAATTAGATAGATTTTCATTTTTTTTTTTTACAACGCCAAAATTGCTATAAATGCTGTTCAACAACATTTTTTTTTAAATGATAATTAGAACACTATAGTTTAAATTGCCAAAAATGCTAAAAGCTGTTTTAGTATCTTTTTTAATAAAAATTAGAATTGAAAACAATAGTCATGTTAAATGCAAATTAAAACAATTTTTCCAATTTCGAAATCAAA